>CAUYON010033447.1:0-41937 GCA_963573935.1 Arctocebus calabarensis | reverse complement strand
AAAAAAAAAAAAAAAAGGCTCTTTCTAGCACAGAAACATTCATACACTGACCCAGAAACCCATTCCAGTAATCTATACTAAGGAAGTAATTCTAAATACTGCAAAAATTCTCTGTACAAAGAAAAGTATTTCTGGGGCGGTGCCTGTGGCTCAACAGAGTAGGGTGCCGGCCCCATAAGCCAGAGGTGGCGGGTTCAAACCCAGCCCCGGCCAAAAACTGCAAAAAAAAAAAAAAAGAAAATATCAATAAGATTGACAAACCTTTAGCAAAACTGACAAACTTTCAAAGAACAAAGACATAAATTAACAATATCAGGAATGAAACAGGAGATACCACAGCAGACCCTGCAGAAATCAAAAGGATAATAAGAGAAAAATAGATCAATTCTTCAAAAAACACAAACTACTAAAACTGCCTCAATATGAAATCAATAATTTCAATAATCCTATTAGTATTAAGGGAATTATATTCTTTTTTTTTTTTTTTGGAGACAGAGCCTCAAGCTGTCACCCTGGTTAGAGTGCTGTGGCATCACAGCTCACAGCAACCTCCAATTCCTGGGCTCAAGTGAGTCTCTTGCCTCCGCCTCCCAAGTAGCTGGGACTACAGGCGCCCGCCACAACGCCCAGCCATTTTTGGTTGCAGCCGTCGTTGTTTGGCAGGCCCAGGCTGGATTCGAACCTGCCAGCTCAGGTGTACGTGGCTGGCGCCTTAGCCCGCTGAGCCACAGGCGCCGAGCCGGGAATTATATTCTTAATTTAAAAATTCTCAAGAAAAAATCTGTAGGCCCAAATAGTTTCACTGGAGAATTCTAAAAAACATTTAAAGAAAAAATTAAGTAATTCTGCACAATTGCCTCAAGAAAACAGAAGATGGAATACTCTCCAATTCATATCATAAAGCTAGCATTACCCTGATTCTGAAACCAGACAAAATTGTATAGAAAAAAAGGACATAAAAAAGGCCTAATATCCCTTATGAAAACAGACACAAAATTCTTAGTAAAATATCAGCAAACAAAGGTTAGCAGTATATATTTAAAAATTATACGTCATGACCAGGTAGAATTTATTCCCGTGACGCAAACCTCATTGAATATTTGAAAATCTATGTAATTCACCATATTAACAGACTAACGAAGAAAAATCACATACTACATCACACCACATCACACTACATCAATTTAGGGGAAAAAGCAGATAAATCTAAACATTCATTTTTTATACAAATTTTGAAAAACAGAAATAGCATCTGTAAGAGATCTACAGTTGGCATTATACTCAGAGGGGAAAGACTGAATGCTTTGTTCCCCCAACAGAGAACAAGGCAAGGGTGTCTGCTCTCTCTACTCTATGCAACATAAAGCTGAAAGTTCTAGCTACCAAAATAAGGCAAGAAAAGGAAAGAAAAGGTGTCCAGATCAGAAAGGAAGAAATAAAATTGTCCTTATTTTCAAATAAAATGATCGTCTCTGCATAAAGTCCCAAGGAATGCACCAACAACCTATTAGAATAAGTGAGTTCAGCAAGCTTGCAGATACCAAATAAACACACAAAAAACACTTGTATTTCTATATATTAGCAATGAACATGTGGGCACTAAAATTAAAAATACCATTTGCAATTGTTCATAAAAATGAAATACAGGCCTCATATGCTAAAAACTAAACAACACAGTCGAAGGAAATAAAAAATCCAAATAAATGTGGAAATATAACATGTTCATGAAAAGGACGATTCAACATACTAAAGAAATCAATTCTTCCCTAATTGATATATAGGCTTAATGTAATTCCTATTAATATCTCAGCAAGTTTTTTTAGATACAGTCAAAACCATTATAAAATTTATTTGAAAAGACAATGGAGCAAAAATAAGTAAAACAATTTTCAGAAAAAGAATGAATGAGAGAAACCAGCTTACCTGATTTCAGAATTTATTAGATAGCTACAGTAAGCCAGTCTGGATGATACATTCAGAAGGATTTACACATAGATCAGTGCAACAGAATAGAGAACCCTGATATAGGCCCACACAGATATACTAGACTGATTCTTGACAAAGGTACAAAGCAATTCAATGAAGGAGTAATAATAGCCTTTTCAACACATGCTACTGAAACAAATGGACATCCATAGCCAAAGAAAAAAAAGTTTTATGTAAAATTCTCAAAACAGATAACAGATTTAAATATAAAATATAAAACTTACAGAAAAATAAAAAATTGGGGGATTTATGGATTTATGGTCTGGTACAAAGTTCTCAGACTTGACACTGAAAGAATAATTCATAAAAGGAAAAACTGATAAACTGCACCTCATCAGATTAAATATTTTGTTCTGCAAAGGTCCTGGGTATGAGTTCAATTGTGTTTCCCCAAAATTCACCCATTGAAGTCCTAACCCTCAGTTCCTCAGAATGTGACCTTACTTGAAAACAGGTTTGTTGATGATGTAATTAGTTAACATGAGGTCATTATAGTGGACTCCTTTCCAGTAAGACTAGTGTCTTCATAAAAAGGGGAAATCAACATAGATGCACAAATAGAAGCTGCCGTGTAAAGATGAAGGCAGAAATCTATAAGCCTAAGTATGCCCAGGACTGCCAGCACACTTGCAGAAGCTAGGAGAGAGTCATGGAACAAACTGTCCCTCACAGCCCTCAGAAGGAACCAATCTGGCTCACATCTTGAGCTTGAACTTCTGGCTTCTAAAATTATAAGACAATAAATTTCTATTGTGTAAGACACTCAGTTTGTAGGACTTTGTCATAGAAGACCTAGCAAACTAATATGGTCCTTATGAAGTGGATACAATGACAGCCTGCAGACTAGAAGAAAATATTTGCAAACCACATATTTGACAAAGGACTACTACCTAAAATATATGAAGAATCTCAAAAACTCAAGAGTAAAAAGGCAAAACACTCAAATTCGGAAAAAAAAAAAAACCCAGACATTTCACTGAAGAAGACATACAGAAAGTAAATAAGCATGTAAAAAGATGTTTGACATCATTAACCAATAGAGAAATGCAAATTAAAACCACTACAAGATGCCAACACACATCTATCAGAATGGCTCAAATAAACTAGAGTGGTAACACCAAAAGCTGAAGAGTATGTGGAGAAACTAAATCATTCATTCAAAGCTAATAGAAATGTAAATGGTATAGCCACTCTGGAAAACACCTTGAAGTTCTTTAAAAAAAAAACAAAAAAAAACTAAACATGCAACTACCAGATGACCCAGCAACGGTGCTCCAAATCTGTACACAAATGTGTATAGCAGCTTTATTTTTAACGGCAAAAAACTAGAAACAATCTCAATGTCTTTCAACCAGTCAATGGTTAAACGAACTGTTACACATCCAAACACACCATGGACCACTACTCAGCAATAAAAAGAAAGAACTATTGATACAAAGTGGATGAATCTCCAGAAAACTGGCCTGAGTGAAAAAAGTCAATCTCAAAAGGTGAATACTATATTATTCCATTTATATTAACATTCTTGAAATGATAAAATTAAAGAAATGAAGGCCAGAGAATGGAGGCATAGTGGAAGTGGTCTGGCTAGAAAAGTAACATAAATAATCTTTATGCTGAAAGAAATGTTTGATATTTTTGACTGTATCAATGTCCACTAACAATGACACTTCATTATAGTTTAAGAGGATGTTACCATTGAAGGAAACTGGGGGAAGGGTAAACAGGGTAAATGGGATCTTGCTGCATCATTTCTTACAACTGCATGTGAATCTATAGTTATCTCAAAATAAAAAGTTTGGGGTTTTTTTTGCGGGGGGTGGGGGGAACAGTCTTACTCTGTTGCCCTTAGTAGAGTGCCACAGCTCACAACAACCTCAAACTCTAGGGCTTAAGCGATTCTCTTGCCTCAGCCTCCCAAGTAGCTGGGACTACAAGCGCCCGCCACAACGCCTAGCTATTTTGTTGTTGTTTTTGTTGTAGTTATCATTGTTGTTTAGCGGCCCGGGCCAGCTTAGAACTCACCAAAAATGGAGAAGGCAAATGAACACTGAGGAGACCATTAAAAAATAAAGCCAGACGTGGTGGCTAATACCTATAATCCCGGTATTCCTGAGGCTGAGGTAGGAGATCAAGACTGCAGTGAGTTATGATCATGTCACTGCACTCCAGCCTGGGCAACAGAGACAAAACCTGTCCTAAGAAAATAATAATAGACTAAAAATAAAAATAAACAAATAAATAATGGGCATGGAGGTGAATGTCTTTAGTCCCAGCCACTTGAGAACTGAGGCAGGAGAATCACTAGAGCCCCCCCTCTCTAAAGAAGAAGAAAAAAACTTTTCAATAAAGAAGTAAAACAGAACAGAGACTAAAACATAGTCCTGACATGAACTGGCTGAGTGTAATTAACTCAACGCCTTTCAAACGGTGTTTAAAAAAAGAAAGAAAGAAAAAGAAAAAGGACAACAGACAAATAGATGCACAGTGAGCTAGTGACAAGTTCTACAAGGGAAAATAAAACTGCTGCTTCTTCTGTAGGAGAAATCAGAAGTTAAATAATTCCAACCTATCATTTTTATTTGAGCTTTACAAAGCCCTGTGAGGTATGTCCCTTCAACCTCAAAGTCTTTCAATGGATGATCAGGAGGCCTTCTGTACAGGCCAAAGCGAGTACAGAAGGCCCAGGCCTCGGGGGAACACAGAACCCACACCTGACTCGGAGGCCCGAGCTGACCCCGGAGAGAATTTCCCAGCTGTGGATCGCAGAGGGGCTGCAGGCTGAAACAGGGAACTGGAAGCGCGGAGTCAGCCATTAGCACTCCACAGCGCTAATTCTGAAAGCCAGCCCCAAAGACTAATAGTAGGGGTATTTGTACAGCGCCTCAAGTTCATTATTTTATTATTCCCTCACCTTCCCGCCAGGGCTTAAAAAAAAAAAAGGCTCAAAAAGGTGCAACAATCCGCTAAGTGTCACATGCAAAACTCGTGGCAGAGTGTTGTCTCCAAATCAGTCAATTTATTCCCAAATCCTGCTGCGTCCCTAGTCTTGGAGACAGGCGTCGCCTCACGCTGCCCCCACCCCTCCAGTTTACCTTCAGCAGAGTCTGGAGCGCCGCAAAATGCTCTGCAGTTACGGCAGCCATCTTCGCGGATCACGTGACAGCCGCGCCCGCACCAGCTGGTCACGTGGCTCTGGTCTCCAGCGCGGGGCATGCCGGGGGCTGCAGTCCTTCCGCGTGGAGGCGGTCCTTCCGGATGTAGCGCTCAAGGCAGCGGGAGGGACCAAGGAGAGCGCAGCGCGGGATGCCTAAAGCTGGGGACGCTGGGACCGAGGGGCTGGGAGGACGCGGCCAGAAATGGGTTTCAGAAAGAGGAAATTCGCTCGACTTGTCTACTCACCAGGTCAGGGGAACTCTGGTTTTCCCTTGACCCCTGTGAGTGGGCCGGCTGATTTGGGGACAGGCGCCTTAGAAACAAAGGTAGCTGCTCAGGAGACATCTACCGACCCGGGCTTGGAATTACAACGAAATCGTGCACCCTGGAATTCTTGGAATTTACACACACACACACACACACACATCCTGTCTTGAAGAGCACAAAATTACCTTTGCGTGTACAGTTTCCTTTAGGTAGGAGCTGGTATTATTAGCTTTATCCAGATTGGGAAACTGGAATCATTTAGGTTTTTAATTAACGTTCCTATAGACCTAGGGGTTTGAAGAACAGGTGAGGAAGTGCTTGGGAGAGGAGCTAGGAAGGGGTTGAATGACAGCTATAAGCAGTTGAATCCTACTGGATTCTCTCTATTTTTTTTTTTTTTTTTTTTGCAGTTTTTGGCCAGGGCTGGGTTTGAACCCACTACCTCTGGCATATGGGGCCGGCGCCCTACCCCTTTTGAGTCACAGGCGCCGCCCCACCCTGCTGGATTCTTGTTACACCCACATCAGGGGTGAAATGTAGGAGATCGTTGATGGAAATGATTTATTAATAATTCATTTATTCAACAAAGTTTTGTAATTATAATGAATGTAATGTGGTTTTGAACTGGCAATATTAGACTCTGATTTGCCCAGAGGTCCTACCTCAAAATAGACTGGATTTGTAAAGTCCTATAATTTAGTCTTTAAGGAACGACTCCCCCACCAGCTGTCCACCCCTCCCACCCCCACTCACCATGGCCATGTCTCTCGGCTACCCAATGCAGAATATTTGGCTGGCTCTTTTCTACACTTCCTCTCCTACCTTAGCACATTTGGGCTTAAAAAATGGGCTCTGATAAATTCAAGCTTAAGAAAGAATGTCTAATTGTGAAATTCCAGGAATTGAGCTGCTAAGGATATTTGCTCTTCTGCCTCCTACCTTCCCTCACCCTCCCCACCCATGTTTTCTGTGGGAATGTGGTCAAGGCTCAAGAAAACAAAACTCAGGTTGTCTAAGGATGAACCTATATCTGGAATAGAAGACTTTACAACTGTATTGTCACAGAGACCTGATTTCAACTTTCTTGGCCTCTCCCTTTTTCCGAGAACCTTTTCCGAGGCAGAATGTAGCCTGCCTCTTGTTCTCTGGCAAAACTTACCTTAAGCCCTAGATTTAGTTCCTGCCTATATCCACAGGGCTGGGCCCAATGCTTTGGGTGAATCGAATGTGAGTAAGTTAAGTAAACAACCACCAAAATCCAAAAAAGTGCTTAGACTAAGATCAATTGCTGTGACTTTTCTGAAGGGATATTCCTTTGTTGTTTGCAGGACTATGGTTTCTTGTCTTAGAAAGATGGGGAGAATGGTCACCAGCCTCCACGATGGCTCTCAATGATTCTTGCCTTCTGATATTCATACTGTAGCATGGACCCCTCCTATCTTGTACCAGGATTTGTCTGTGAAATCTCAATAGTAGATGGCATAGGTGATGTAATATCTCTTTGGAGATTAGATTATAAAAGACTACCCACCCACCCCACCCCCCAAAAGACTGAAATGCCTGTCGCTTGGGTGCTTTTCAGTTTGCCTTCTTTCTTTCATTTGAATCTCTTGGTCTAGGGAAAGCAAGCTGCCATGTTGTGAGCAGTCCTACAGAAAGGCCCACGTGGCAAGAAACAGAAGCTTTTGGCTAATAACCTCATTGTTGAACTTGGAAGCAGTTTCTCCAGGCCTAGTAGAGTCTTAAGTTGACAGTAACCTTGGGCAACAGCTTAGCTTTAGCCTCATGAGAGATTCTGAGCCAGAACCACTCCGTCACGCCACTCTTAAATTTCTGGTCGTCGAACACTGTGTGAGATTATAAATGGTTGTTGTTTTAAGCTAATAAATTTGGGATAGTTTGTTGCATAGCAATAGTAACTAATACATGGAGGCAATAAAGCATAGTGGCTTTAGAATGCAACCTAAGTTGAAATCCCAATTCTACACACATTTTAAACCGTACTTTGTACAAATTCTTCAAGTCCTTTGATCCTCAGTTTCCATATCTGTAAAAGTGTTGATCCTACCTACTTCAGAAAACAGAGATGAGTGACAGGTGCTTCCCCAGTGGGAGGGATACCCAGTCTCTCTCCTTATGCTCATGGGCAGATATAATATGAAGAGAACCCCTGGGCTTCTGTTAGTGCCAGGCAGAGTCTATAGTCCTGCACCAGGTCAACCTATTTTGATAGGGCTGCCCAGATTGCCACTGCAAGGTTTGTCTATGGTGTGTTGAGCTCCCAGCAATTCCTAAACCATAAACATTTCATGGGAAGGAAAACAGAGCAGAATGTCAGAGTTTATTTCTATGATTTGGTTCCTCTGCCTGGTTTTTGATAGGCCTAATCTGATTTCTTTCCAGTTCTGAGAATAGGAATCAGTGTTTACTTTCATTTAATTTATAAACTTCTATGTGCAAGCTCTGTTCTAAGCCTCTTACATTTTTGATTTATTTACTCCCCATTATTGTCCTATGATATACAATATAGGTACCCACACACATAAAGTACACTCTACTACTATTTCTCCCATTTTATATGAGGAGAAACAGATACATAGAGACATTAAGTAACTTGCCCAAGGTCATAAAGCTACGTAGTGGCAGAGCTCAGGTTCAGACTTGAACAATCTGGCTCCAGGGTCTGTGCTGTTAACCATCAAGCTGTCTATAGGTTATTAGTGTTTGATGATGGGACAGCTGGTATAACATAAGTTGTTGGAGTGAAATATTTGAGATTGGGATCTTCATACCTTGAACAGAACTTGTATCTTAGATTCTTTCCCATATTTCCTTGGAGCTGGGGTTTGAGTAGGAACCAGATGATGTTCACTGCTGAGATTCTGTAACGCTTTCCATTAAAGGGAAGTTGAGGGCCGGGAAAGCTGCTTTTGCCTCATTGCCAGCCAGTACCGAGGAAGACAGTATTTTTCAAGTAGTGATGAATTATTGAATCAAATCCCTTTTTAAGTAAAACCTAGAATATACCATCTTCTTTCTTTTCAAAATTTCAGCATAATAGAGTTTAAGACTTTTTATTATTAGGCAAAATATTAACTTTGTAATGAGACATTGAATAAGAGAATGAATTTCCTATAAGTTGTTTATCATTGGTGAGAATGCTGTTCCATTGAATTGTATTGTGCAGTATAAACCATAGGGGTTATTAAAAAGTGTAGAACTGCCTTTCTCATCTAGGTCTACTAAGAACTTGCCATAAGTGACCATTTTTTAAATGGGTGAAAAATCTTTATGATTTTCCATTTATGATAAACTCAGTATAGTTTTATATATGGAGCAAGTTTTGAGACGCCCCAAAATCAAGAAACGTAAAATCCTCATAGACATAAACAAATGAAGCCCTCAGTAAACCAAGCAAGTTGGAACTTGCACGAATGAATAAAAAAGGACGCTGCTGACTGTGTTTCTTAGAAGTGAAACAATGGACCATAATACAGTCTGTCCCAAAACTTTTGTGGTGACCCACATACATGTCTCCTTGTTGTCCCACAGCTGAAAAATCACATTGCTTCTGTTTGGATGTCTGCCTCTCTTCCTCAGGGAGAAAGAATAAGCTAACAGTATTCCTGGATAATCATTCCGGTGATGGTGAAAGACAACAAGTCGGAGGGCTTTGGAAGAAGACCCAGATTCCACTCTTTTCTCCTGTACGGTGCTGGCAAGTTACCTTACCTCTCAGAACCTCAGTTTCATGATCTGTAAAAGGGGAATAATAATAAAAATAACGTTTGACCATTAGGGGGAGCTAAAGGATGACTTATATGGTATGGGAATCTTTATCCATTCATCTCTTGATGACATTTGGGATGCTTCCAACTTCTTGCTATTCTGAATAATGCTGCTATTATGAACAATCATGTACAAAGTTTCTGTATGGATAGATATTTCACATCTCTTAAAGTATATGCCCCAAAGTGGAATCGCTGGTTCATCTACTCTATATTTAACTTTTTGAGGAACATGTATTCCAAAGTGACTGCACAATCTTACATCCCCCTCAGCAAAGTATGAAGCTTCCAGTTTCTCCACATCCTCAGCAACACATTATAATCCATCTTTTTGATTCAGGCCATCCTAGTGAGTATGAAGTGGCACCTTGTGAGCAGTCTTGTTTTGAAGTTGCATTAGCATAGTGAGCACACTTTGTCATTTACACTGCTTATATTCATCAGAGGTAACTTACAGAGGTTAAGAGAACTTTA
Organism: Arctocebus calabarensis; assembly: GCA_963573935.1. Lineage (NCBI taxonomy): Eukaryota > Metazoa > Chordata > Mammalia > Primates > Lorisidae > Arctocebus > Arctocebus calabarensis. Next base: position 32,266 of record CAUYON010033447.1, on the reverse strand, counting down.
ACAAATCCTTGTTATCCCCTTGGGTCCCATCACTAAGTCCTGACTGCCTTCTTTTTCAGAGGAATGCCTATAGGAGGTGGTTAAGCCTAGGCTTGGTCTTTTAGGGAAGGTCCTCATCACTTCCCCTTTTATTTCCCTGGTCTCTCTTTTCCTCACTTCCATCTCAGGGACTCAGATGTGGGTAGGCTGCAGGGGAAAGAGGCCTCTCAATCTTTTTGACCTAATGCCCCTGCTTTAGGTCAAAGAGCATCTTTGAATGATTTTATTTTCTTGCCAGATATAGTAAGTCTGTATGGACTGCTATAACAAAAGACCATAAACTGGTAGTATTGGGGAGTCAGGGGTCCAGGGTCCCAGTTGCTTGAACCCAGTTGATCTAGATTGATTACTCAGCTGAGCTAGAGCAATAAAACCAGGCACGGCAGTAATCAGAAGCACAAGTGAGTGGAAACTGAAAATAAAACTAGAGTGGCAGAGGCAGAGTGGATAGAAAGCAAAAGTAACCTACACAAGTTTCAGAGTAACAGAATATTTAGGAAGAACAAAGAAAGTTTAGAGCGCTTCCAAAGAGAGTTGGAAGTGGGTCCCTCTTATGGAGGAGAAAAGGTGACAGAGACCCAGATGCAAAGGGCTGCAGGGATATAAATACTCTCTCCATTTGAAATCGACTGCAAGTCTTCTTTTTTTTTTTTTCCTGGCAGTTTTTGGCTAGGGCTGGGTTTGAACTTTCCACCTCCGGCATATGGGGCCACTGCCCAACTGCAAGTCTTTCATTGGTCTCTCTGAGTCTCCAGGAAGTATTGCTCTTTTCTATTGGTCATTGGTTACCTAGGTTACTTCCTACCAACTTTCTTATGGATCCTCCAGACTTCCTGGTTCAGCAGGCCAGGTTTTCCTCCCATCCTCCTTGAAGTCACTTTCTTAGCATCCATTCTCAGGTAGTTTCTCAATGATAGAAATTTATTGTTCACAGTTCTGGAGGCTAGGAAGTCCTAGCAGATTTCATGTCTGGTGAGGCCATTTCCTGGCCCATAGATTGCCTCTTCTCACCATGTCCTCACATGGTAGACCTCTTTTATGAGCACACTAATCCCATTTAAGAAGACCACCTTTGTAACCCAATCACCTCTGAAAGGTCCTACCTCTCATTACCATCACCTTGAGAGTGAGAATTTCAACATAAAAATTTGTGGGGGACACAAACACTCTTGCTCTTCACTAACAATGTGATTTGGGGTCCATAGTGTTTCGTCCAGATTTCTGGCTTTTCTTTGAAAATTGGCAGGCCTTCCTGTGCTATTCTCACTTTTCCACGTTGCAGTTTGCTTGCTGGAGCTGAGCGCTGGCTTCCCTGAAGACTGGCTTGGGCTGTCTGATTCTTCACAATCTCTACCACTCACTGTTACATCACACTGGGCTTTCTCCACATGTGTCACCTGCCTCATCCCTGAGAATATTAGTGCCCAATTGCCTCATGAACCTAATGGGGTAAGCATAGGCTATATTAGGTAGCAGGACTAAATATGGGTACTTGAGATCCTGGGTTTCCAGCTATCTCTGTCTCAGCTCCTCACAAGTCTGAGCAAGTTGCAGGTGTACTGTGGGCATCTAATTTGTCATTTACGGTTCTTGATTACTTTTTATGGGCCAATCACTGTTCTAACATATTTGCATTTATTAACTCATTGAATCCTTATGAGAACCCAGTAATGACTCCAGTTTACAGATGGAAAAGTGAATGCTCAGAGAAAACACTTATTCACAGTCCCATGTGTCACCATAGTAAAGCCAGGATTTGAAGGCAGGAGCAAATAAGAGCATCTTGCAAGCTTGCTTGTCGCACAGTGCCTGGCTCATCCTGGGGGTTCAGGTGCAAGCCTGGCCTTACAATTGCTGTTAATGTGCTACATGGCTGGGCATTGATTCCTCCTAGCCAATTGTGAAAGCCGGGAGCTGGTGTAGATGACATGTATGTTTGGAGAAATGATACCTCTGATTCTTTTTAGTTCTAATTTGTGGTGAATTTCTAAAAATTGCTAAGAGGAGAGGGGCATTTGGGATTTGCCATGCATGCAGAGAAGATGAGGACATAGGTAGTTGGTCACTCCCAAGGGCATGGCCCCACCCCCAATTGCAGAATGCCATGGGCTAGATGTCCAAAGCTCCTCTCTGAGCTCTAATTGTCCTGGTTGCTCTGATTAGTGAAGTCCACTGGGCAAGGCACTGTGGCCTCATTTCTCGTCCTCCTATCCCCAGAAGTGAGACAGAAGCGAGTGGTAACACAATAGCATTGTCCTCACATACACAGGCCCCCTTTGTTTGCCCACCACACAGAGCAGCGCCTTTGACAATGGCCTTGAATGACATTTTATCCTCTTTTCTCCAGTGTTACACTTGTGTTTTCAGTTCTGGAGTCAGCTGAAGAATTATTTCCTGGTAATCAGCATTTCATATCTTCCGTCTGCTGCTCTCCACCGGGCTTCAGGCACTTTAAGTCAGCAAGTGAGTTAGCCTGTTGAAACATCCCCTTCTCAGGAGGCTGGAAGGCTATGGTCCCTCACCTCTCCCCTGCAAGGTAGGACCTGTCCTGGCAGAAGAAACCAGTCCAGGTAACTAGAGAGAGGCCGAAAGCCTGGGGATGTGGGTGGGGTTGCCGGCCAGGGCTTGGGGCCCAGCCCGAGGAGGATGGGCTTCTGAGGTTAAGATGCTGTGTTTGCTTGAAAGCCAGTATCTTCCAGTAAACAAATAAACAAGCAAAAGCAACAGAAGTCAAGTTCAGCAGCCTCCTTCTAGAGAAATATTCTCTGCCAACCTGACCCCAGTTCAACGTCTCTGGTATCTTTCAGTAACCAGAATCTTCAAGCCCATGTAAGTTTATTGAGGTGACCATTTTTTTTTTTTTTTTTTTACTATTTATAAAATAACATTGTATATTTTCATGGACATGCATATACTAAAATAAACCTATAAAAGATGGATTGAAGGGTAAATAATAGTGGCTAACAGTAAGCTCTTCCTGCTTGTATTGTATGTGTATACCTGTTGCCATAGACCTCTCCTTGAATTGATAACAATAATAGCAAACACTTACACAGTGGGCCTCAGATTTTTGCTTTATTCAAATCCAGGCAGTCTGGTTCTAGAATCTGTGCTTTTTATCACCATACTCCTTGTAAAACATTTTTTACAACATCATGATAATAAACCAAGGTCATAGCAAGGTTTCCTTTTGAGAAGTAATGATATCCAATGATAACTAGGTGTATGCGTCCTTGGCCCTGTGCTCAGCAATGTTCTCAGGGTTTTCCACCTTTTTCCTCATTTGTTCCACATAGTAACCCCTTCAGATGGATACTTTATTATCTCTGTTGTGTAGATGAGGAAGTTAAAGTACAGAGAAGTTAAGTCATTTACCCTCGGTCACGTAGTTACTAAACGGTAGAGATTGGGTTTGAACTCAGCTTCCTCTGGAGCGTTCTATGGATCTAAACTCTCCCCAGCTCTGCCGGTTTGGAGTTAGTGTCCTTCTCCAGTTCCCGGGGTACAGAGAGTGGCATTCAGCCCCTGCTTTACAGAATATCTGCACCTAAGGCCAAAGAATGGGGGAACTTTCAAGTGACTTGCTGTTGCCATCAGTTTGTATCTTGCTTTAGTAAGATGGAATTGCTCAGTGGTGGCAGTGAAGGAATTTGGAAGGATAATAATTGCTCAATAAATGGCATCTCTTTCTTGGCCAGATACTGGACTAAGTCTCCACATATGTAGGAGGAGACATATGTTTGTGAAATAAACGGGACTCACCAGGTATATTCAACTTTCTTTTTGCCTATCATTGTCCCTAAATTTTTTCTGTGGGGCATCACTCTTCCCTTGTCCCAGAACAAAAACTAAGGCAGGTCCATGACTCTTCTGTCTGCCCTTCAGGAAGCAAAAGTTCTTTGGTCACTGCTAGTTCCAGCACGATCTCATTCAGCAATGGTGTGCCCAGTCCTGGAACAGGCCAGACCCTCAAACTTCCTTCCCAGTGGAGACCCTCCCCTTCCTCCATGGGGCCCTCACACAGGAGAGGGGGCCTGAGCTTGGCTTTTCCTTCCCACTTGTACCTTCCTTATCTGGCTCACTGAGAACTCTGACTCTTGGGGGCAGGAAGGAGAAAAGACAGGAGGGGGAAAGTGCTGGAAGGTCTTACTTGGCTAATGCTGTGGTAATCTGGCATCCTGCTCCCTAGGTCTGGTGGATATTTAAACCGAATTCTTCATCTCTTGGCACAGTCTCATTACTTCAGAGAGCACCCTTGCTTCTCACCTTTGGGGATCTCTGAACTGCTTGCCCCTTCAAGCTGATTGCCTAAGACTCCTTCCTTGTTCCCAGGCAGGTGTGCAGCCCTGTATCGGTCTGCTAGCGCTGCTGTAACAAAACAGCACGGACTGGGTGGCTTAAACAACAGACATGAATTTTCTCACGGTTCTGGTAATCAGAAGTCCAAGCTCAAAGTGTCAGCAGATATGTTTTCTCCTAAGGTCTTTCTCCTTGGCTTGCAGATGGCCACCTTCTCCGTGTCCTCCATGGCCTTTCCTCAGTGTGTCTCTCTGTGTGGCCCACCCTAAGGGCCTTGTTTTCCTTAATCTCCTTTTACAGGTCCTGTTTCCAAATACAGCCACTCTGAGGTACTGGCTGTACCTGCCACATCCTTACATTCTGCTACACACAAACAACATCTGATTAAGTTTTCATAAAGATCACTAGGAGATAGATATCCTTATCCACATACGGAAGAGGAATCTGGAGCTCAGGGAGGTTAGAGAAGTCACTCAAGGTAGAATGTTCAGCTAGTTGGGTGCAGAGGAGCTGAGACTCCGGCTTTAACCCACTTCCCTATACACTTCTCTGGGTCTTCGTCACCCAGACTTCTTAGAGCTTTTTCTTGCTAGACTTTGGTTGATAAAAAATTTCCCTCTTAGCAAAAAGTTATGAAAGTGAAAGAAGTCATCATCCCTGCATGCTCTGCTTGTGATTCCGGGGCTGGTGACAAAGGTGACAAGTGCATTAGGAGCTTTCTTGAATTCAGCTTGGGACAGGCTCTACATCACAAAGAGATTTCTCTACCTGCTTGGAAATCCTCTATCTCTCCCTCTGGTACAACTCAGTCAGCAGGAGAATGAAGTAGAAGAGGAATACCCTTCTTGGTAGAAGTATGTGTGAGCAATACTATATTCTGAGAATTTTATTCCAGGCACAAGGAGCCATATCATCTCATCTCCCAGGGAGTACTTTACCTATAGAGGACTTCAAAATATAGGGTTCATTATCTCTTTTAAAAAACTTTTCTTTTAGTTTAGACTTTTAATTATTTTCTTTAAAAATAAAAAGGCCACGCTGGTTGTTGTCCATCATTTTCTAGCAGAGGGAAGGCCACAAATGGACCTGGCAGCAGTTCCTGAACTGGTGCCAGAGCTGTGTCAGGAGCACAGGGCTGGCCTGGGCTGGGGCCCAGGGATCAGGCCTGCGATGGGCTGGAGCTGCAGCTGACTTGGCCCAGGGAGGAAGAGAGGGCAATATTTCTGCTGACCCATTCGGTGATTATTTTATAAACACCTGTTGTGCCCCAAGGCCCTCGTGGGCTCCCTGCCAGGAAGGGGAAGGTCATTGAATGGGAAAAAGTGACCTCTGAGCTTCTCTGTGGTTCTGAGAGGAAGGTGAAGCACTGGAAGGAGGGGGGTTCAGGCGATGGAAGGGAGGCCTGGGAAGCACGGCCTGCCAGGAGACCTCCCAGTGGATTGAACTGCTCAAGCACAGGCCAGAGGTCAGGGCAAGGCGAGTCAGAAGGAAGAAGGTGGGGGAGCTGCCAGCCAAGTACTTGAAGCTGGGTAGGTAGGCTGGGCCAGGTGGGAGCACAGAGGGGATGTAAGCAGAGAGGGGACCTGAGTGGGTTCACCTCTTAGGAAACGAGGACTGGGGACACATGGTGGCATCAAAGGCTCAGGGTTCGGGGAGACAGGCAAGACAGAATGAGGGGTAGAACTCAACTCTGCCAGGACGGGAATGTGGGGAGGGTTAAGCTAGAGAGCATGGGAGCCGCCAGGGGTCAGAGTAGGGTCAACTGAGGGAGGGGCCTGGAATGCCCCTCGGGCTTCTGACATAGACCACAGAAGGGGTGCTGTGCCATTACCAAGGGGTGTGGCGGGGCAAGGGGCACCCAAGGACCCTTCCCAGGTGGGAGAGTGGGGAATGGGGGGATTCTTTCTTCCAACAAACCCATAGTGATGGGTGCTGTGAGCTGCGTGCTGGGGGAGGGCAGCACGGGGCACCCTGCTTCCCCCACTGTCAGATGGAGGACAGTCAGCAAATATGGGAGCATTGCAGGTGCAGCATCTCAGAGAGACTCTGATGGGGAGTTGGAAAATAATCAGGGGCTCGGCGCCTGTGGCTCAGTGGGCTAAGGCGCCAGCCACGTACACCTGAGCTGGTGGGTTCGAATCCAGCCTGGGCCCGCCAAACAACAATGACAGCTGCAACCCCCCCCCCCACCCAAAAGGCCAGGCATTGTGGCGGGCGCCTGTAGTCCCAGCTACTTGGGAGGCAGAGACAGGAGACTTGCTTGAGCCCAGGAGTTGGAGGTTGCTGTGAGCTGTGATGCCTCAGCACTCTATCCAGGGTGACAGCTTGAGGCTCTGTCTCAAAAAGAAAAATAACTGGGGAAATCTGCATAGGGACCAAGGACACAGTGGCAGTAGAGAAATATTGACGTTTTTTAGTTGTGATAAGAGTATTATATTTTAGGTGGAAGAATATCCCTCAGCTTCTTTTCTTTCAGGGGGATGCGAGTTGGAATATTTAGGGGTGAAATGCCATCTTGTTTGTAATTTCCTTGAAAACAAAATAAATAAATACACAGAGAGAAAGAGAGAGAAAGCAAATATTGTAAAACATGGCCAATTGTTGAGCATATACAGGAGTTCACTGTACTACTATTAACATGCTTTTGGGTTTTTTTTATTTTTTTGCAAGAAATCTTTTATAGCAAAAACTTAAAAATACAAAGTAGCAAGAGCATTGATGGGAGATGGGGGAACACAAAGGAGGGCTCCCAAGTGTACTTTGCTGGGTAAGAGAAGCTTCCCAAAGAAAATATCATCTAAGACGTGAGAGATGAGTGGCTGATGGTTGCGGGATGGGGGAGAACTTTGGAGAGCATGTTCCAGGCGGAGGGAATAGTGTGTGCAGGCCTGGCAGCCTCTCTTGCCAGAGGAACAAAAAGGTATTGAATGTGCACGTAAAACGTGATGCTGGGAGTCACCAGGAGGGAGGACAGGAAAGGTGAACTGTCTTGTAAGGGCCGTCCATAGTGTGAGCAGGGAGGTTTACTGAACAGAGACGCCAGCTTGTGTGTGGAGCTGCCGGGCCTGGCACCCCCATTCTGAGCACTTCACCTTTATGAGTTCACCCATCCTCACTGTGCCTTTGCCAGGTATGTACACAGCAGCATCTCTATTTTAGAGATGAGCCACCCAGGCTCAGAAGAGAATTAAGTAAGCTGCTCAAGGTTGCATGTCTGCAGCACTCAGGATTCGAACCAGGGCATCCTGGCTCCAGAGCCCACGCTGTCCCAACCATGCGGCCTCTGCAGCCCAGTCTCTCTGTGTGGACGAGGAGGACCCAGTGGGACCCGAGGCAGGAAGACTTAGCAGCTGCGTACATCCAGCTTCCAGATGACGGTGACACGAACCAAAACGGGGGATGGAGAGAAATCGACGGGATAGAGCGTAATTCTGGAGTGAAAACAACAGGACTTGGTGATTGAATAGTGTATGGAGAAACCAAAGGTGATGACCAAACCATCCCCGCTGAACACCGGGCTCTGCACCATTTGGCATGAGAAGGAGGATAGAGGGAGAAAAATGTCAGATATCCCTCGTAACAAATGGGAGAGCCCATCAGCAGACCCGCTGCTGCCCGCTGCACCTCCGATCCACACCTGTCTCGCCCAGGCTTCATTTTGGCGTGACTTGCCATCTGTACTACCTGGATTTTATAGCCTGTGACTACCAGAAAGTGTAGAATCTACACTTTAGATCATTCCTTTAGCCTCAGTTGACTGGCAAACCAGAGTCAAACCACAGCCCTGGTCCCTTCTCTAATCATCTCCCGACCTGCTAAGCCACAGCCTCGAACGATGTGACACGCGCACCTGTGTGTCTCTCACCGGAAGCCCTTGATCTTTGGGCCTCTTCCAAGGGCTTCACTGAAACGAAAATTAAACAAATATTGAAAACATGATAGAAGGAAAAACTGTGGCTGTGTTTTTCTAATGTTTATTGATTTGTTAGATTTTCTCAGGCATGAAAACCAGATTCACAGCAGCCTCTCTTCTGTTAACTGGAAGACAGGTTTATTGATTGGGGTGGAGGGTGCCCGGCAGGGCAGGAATGGGCCTGTCCTAGGTAATTAAGTCCAAATCAACCGTCACTTTGAATGAGGGACACTGTGGGCCAGGAGGGTCTTCGCAGCATCCTCAGAAGCCACTAAGGCCACTTCTTAGTTTTATATCAACTCTCTTGGGGGCTCTTGCTAAAGGCCTCAAGAATTCCTGGGGTTTATTTCTGTGTCAAAAATGATGCAACTACTCCACAAATTCAGGCATAGAGGACATTCTTCTGCATATGCCCTCATCTTCTGTTCCTTTCTCTGAAGGAACTATTCATGTAACAGATGCTTATTCATCTGTTATTATGGACCACGTCCTGTTTGAGGGGTTGGCCTTACTGCTGTATACCGAACTAGAAAAATCCTTGCCCTCCTGGAGTTTATATTCTGGGGATATTGTGATCAGTTTGGTGTAGAGCTTTCTAAATTGTGCATGCGTGCGTGTGTGTGTGAGAGAACAGTTTTGCACCATCTGTATGATTGTGTGGTTGGCTTTTTTTTTTTACTGACAATATGTTTTGGAGCTCATTCCTCGACAGCATGAATGGACCTTTGAGAGCTTCACGATGGTCCTCGGTAGGGATAAACCTCCCACTGATAAACTTATAGTTTTAACTTTTATTTCCACACATACATGGTGTCTCCCAAAGGTAGCCATATATAGAAAAATGAACAAACTAATATTATATTTTATATTACATTTTAATATTTATATATCAAAACTTGGAAAACTACTTTGTAAACATTTATAATGAATATTTGGTAAATAAAAGTACATTTCACTATAATTCCCATTGTCCCTATGTATGTAGGTAGGGATGGCAGTTTGGGGGATAACAACAGGGTTGCAGCAAACTTCCTTCTGTATATACTGTTGGTAGACACAAGTCTGTACATTGACTAAACTATGGTATGCCCAGTTTTCTATCTGTACAATGAAAGTAATGCTAAATACCTCTTCCCTCTAGCCATCAAGGAATTGCAAGTCAGAACCACAGTGAGATATCGTGCTCTAGGTGAGTGAGAATGTGGAGAAGTTGGACCCTCACATTCCGCTGGTGGGAATAGAAAGTGGTGCAGCTGCTTTGGAAAATGATCTGGCAGTTCCTCAGAAGGTGAAACCCAGAGCCACAATTTAACTCAGCAATTATATCCCTAGGTATATGCGCAAGAGAAACAAAAACGTATGTCCACACAAAAAGTTGTTTAGCAGTTCTGGGTAATGTTATTCATAATCGCCAAAGTATAGAAACAAGCCAAGTGTTCAACAACTGAAAAATGGATAGATGGACAAAATACAGCATGTCCAGGTACTGGAATATTATTTAGCATTAAAAAGATATAAAATGGGTGGCGCCTGTGGCTCATCAAGTAGGGTGCCGACCCCATATACCGAAGGTGGCGGGTTCAAACCCAGCCTCGGCCCAACTTGCAAAACAGAAAAATAGCCGGGCGTTGTGGTGGGCACCTGTGGTCCCACCTACTCAGGAGGCTGAGGTAAGAGAATCTCCTAAGCCCAGGAGTTGGAGGTTGCTGTGAGCTGTGTGATGCCACAGCACTCAGTGCCACTAAGTAAGACTCTGTCTGTACAAAAAAAAAAAAAGATATAAAATACTGCCATGTGGCACGGCATGGGCAACCAATGAAAACTTTATGCTAAGTGAAAGAAGCCAGTCATCAAAGGCCACGTGTCATATGATTCCAGGTGTATGAAGGGGCCCGAATAGGCAAATGCTTAAAGACAGAAAGTATCAATAGAAAAATGATTTCTCAGGACTGGGAAGGAGGGAGGAAATGGAGGAACGACTGTTAATAGGTATGGAGTTTCTATTTGGGAGTGATAAAAATGTTCTCAAATTTACTGTGGTTACGATTGCACGTATCTGTGAATATTGGGTGTCCATAATTTCTGGGCAATTAACTTTAAATTGCACATAAACCTTATGGACACCCTGTCTGCTAAAACCCACTGAATTCTGTCCTTTAAATGGTGGCATTGCATAGTGGCAGGGAAACAGTACTATTGTCTGAATGTTTACGCTTCTCCAGAAGTCATATGTGGAAGCCTGATTACTAATATGATGGTGTTAGGAGGTGGGGCCTTTGGGAGGTGATAAAGTCCAGAGGGTGCGGCCCTCCTAAATAGGCTCACTGTCCTTCTGAAGAAAGCGGGAGAGAGGCCCCTTCACCCCTTCCATCACATGAGGAAATAGCAAGAAGACGCCGTCTATAAACCAGAAAGTGGGCCCTTGCCAGACACTGAATCTGCTAGAGCTTTGATCTAGGGCTTCCCGGCGTCCTGAATAGCAAGAAATACATTTCTGTTGTTATAAGCCATTCAGTTTATGGCATTGTGTTATGGCAGCCCTGAATGGACTAAGACACCGTGTGACTTATATCTCAATTAAGCTGTGATTTAAGACGAATAAGGTTGCTGTGAGGATTGACCGAATTACATAAAGATAATAAACAGGTGCCTGGCACTTTGTATATCCTGGGGGTGCCAAAAAATGTAAACACATTTTAAGCAATGTTATCTATGTGTTACTTCTCCACTGATGGTCACCACTTAGGACATCTCTTGTAATTGCAGAAGTCAGAAGTGACTTGTGTTCATCTTTTATTATTGGCATATATTGAGGGTTATAATTTTAATACAGGATTTTCCTTTCTTAAAATGTGTATATATTTAGTTGATACCCTCCACTGCTCTTGATGTTGTGTCCAGTGGATGAATTTCTCAAAGCGGAGCAGCTGAGCCCAAAAGGTAGGTGCATTATTTTTCCCAAAGCTCTTGCAAACTTGCCTTCTGCAAAAGGCTTTACCAGTTCACCCTCCCAGAAGTAGCACCTGAGGATACCTGTTCTTCTCTTTTCTTTCTCAAAGCAGAAAAGTCTGGAAGAACATGCACCAGCGTTTTCTCTGGTGCTTTTTCTGGGGGATGAGACCAGGTATGAATTTTCTTCTCCGTTTCCTGTATTGCTTATCTCTATTTTCTCATAGTGCCAAAGAAGAATATGTTATAATGGCGTAACATTTTTAAAAATAAAAGCACCCTCTCATCTTCCCCTTGAGGCTCCCACCTCTCAAGAGGCTTGGGAGTGATTAGCACCCAAGACCCTTTGCTGACTGGTGCATCTTAAAGACAAGTGTCAGCCCTTTTCATGGTGAAGTTTTTGTTGTAAATTTCCAGAGGAAACAGCCAGGGGGCGACAGACTTAAACATGGAGGAAATGGCAAATGTATGGTCATTGTCCCAGCCCTGTACTTGCTAGAAGATATGAAACATCCCCAAAGTAAAAAATAGTGCTTATGAATCATACTTGTGACAGCTGCCAGAAACAAGTTTGCAAATGCTTCACATGCCTTCTCTCAGCAATCCCATAACAGGTACTGGTGCAAAAATGGAGTTAAAGAGATTCACTATGGATTTTTGGAATTAAAGACACACTGCTAGTTAAGTAGCTAAGATCAATATTATTAAGATACCTGTAACTTAACAAGAGTTACAAGTCATGAACAAAGGTATTTTATTATCTCATTTAAAAGTGAGACAGTAGTAGTGAAAATAGCCCACATCATGAACAAAGGTATTTTATTATCTCATTTAAAAGTGAGATAGTAGTAGTGAAAATAGCCCACATCACAGAGTCACAAGCTGCGGATGCTGGCATGGATGTGGAGAGAAGGCAACACCCTTACACTGTTGGTGGGATTGCAAAATAATACAGCCTCTTTGGAAAGAAGTATGGATACTCCTCAAAGAGCTCAAAATAGACCTTCCATTTGATTCCTCAATCTCATTATTAGGAATCTAAACAGAAAAAAAAAAATCCTTTTATCATAAGGACATTTGTACTAACTAGATTGTTTATCACAGCTCAATTTATAATCACCAAGATGTGGAATCAACCCAAGTTCCCATCAAGTCATGAATGGATTAATAAACGGTGGTATATGTAATCATGGAATACTATTTAGCCAAAACAAAGAGGGAGACTTTCCATCTTTTGTATTAACCTGGATAGGGTTGGAGAACATTCTCTTCAGTGAAGTATCACAAGAATTAGAGGCAAGTATCCAATGTATTCAATACTAACGTTAAGCCAGTAGACAAACTAATACATGCCCACACAAGAGAAAAACTCAATTTAAGTTGGGGGGATGGGGCAGGCGGGAGGGGGATTGGTGTGCCCACACTTAATAGGCACAATATAAGGGTGTATGGCACACTTCCTGGGTGAGGGCACAGCTACAACAGGGACCTTACCTAACAAATGCAAACATTGCATCCTAATGGTTTGCACCCTCGTATTAATCTGAAATTTAAAAATAAAAATAAAAATAATAAAAGTGAGGATGTAGCTTGGGCAGGCGTCTGGGGAGGTTGACTCAGCAGCTCCACACCATCCTCGGGGTGCGTTTTCCTTCCACCGCTCTGCTCTGCCATCTCCCTGTTGCTTTTGGCTCCAGCAGCAACCTGTAGGCATAGCAAGGTCGCCAGGGGAAAGGGAAGGACAGTTTCTTCTTAGGGCCTTCTCCTTGGAGTAAGGAAACTTTTTCTGGAAACCCCTTTCCTGTCCTTCCAGCATATTTTCCCCAGAGGCTCACAGTCTCATTGGCTCGTTCGGGGTTCCTTCTACTCGGGAGCCTGTGAATGGCAGTGAATGGAACGTCCTCCAGGCCGATTAGGGCCGTCCCTGGAGTTTGTGCTGGCGGTAAGTGTTGTTCCTTCAGGAGGGAAGTTCCCTGAGAAAAGTGGGATTCTATTTGGAAGAAAGAAGTGGAAATAGATGTGATGGAGTTGGGTGGAGGAAGCAGCAGGCCCAGCATCAGCAGAGACTCAGGCTCAGTCCCCATTCCCAGTTGGCCCGTTCTGTGTCTTGGCCTACAGTCTTGTTAGAGACTGATTATTGAAGGTAGAACATAGAAATCACCCACATTCCCTCTTTCTCTCTGTCTTCAGGTCTTAACCCTTATGAAGGGGAGTTTGAAGGCTTGATTTGGGGTAATTAGGTGTGAAGTAGATGATTTTTTTTTTTTTTTTTTTGAGACAAAGTCTCAAGCTCTCAAGCTGCCACCTCAACCTCGGGCTCAAGCGATCCTCTTGCCTCAATTCTTCTATTTTTAGTAGAGATGGGTATTGCTTTTGCTCAGGCTGGTCTCAAACTCGTGAGTTCAAGTAATCCACCTGCTTTGGCCTCCTAGAGTGCTAGGATCACAAGCATGAGCCACTGCAACCGGCCAAGTAGTTGATTTTTTTTTTTGGCCAGGGCTGGGTTTGAACCACCACTTCTGGTATATGGGGCCGGTGCTCTACTCCTTTGAGCCACAGGTGCCGCCACTAAGTAGTTGGGTTTTTTTTTTTTTTTTTGGTAGAGACAGAGTTTCACTTTATCACCCTTGGTAGAGTGCCATGGCATCACACAGCTCACAGCAACCTCCAACTCCTGGGCTCAGGTGAGTCTCCTGCCTTAGCCTCCTGAGTAGCTGGGACTACAGGCACCCGCCACAACGCCCGGCTATTTTTTTGTTGCAGTTTGGATGGGGCTGGGCTTGAACCCACCACTCTCTGTATATGGGGCTGGCACCCTACTGACTGAGCCACAGGCGCTGGCCTAAGTAGTTGATTTTTTAAATACCTCAGTCTCAACTAGATAACTTCCATCTTGGGATCTCTAGCCTGTGAAACACTGCCCTTGGGTCTCTCAGGAAAGGTCCCTCTGGGATGGTCTCCACTTGGCAGCTTAGAAGACTAATTGGATGATTAGTATGCATTGGTTTTTAGATTTAGAGGACTCCTGAAACCCACCTGCCCTCCTTTCCTGGGAACCACGTTGTTAGCTGATGTGGTGGATTGAGGCTCCGTTCCGTGTCTTCACTTGCCTCCTTCCCGACTTGGGACACAGGACACTTCCTGCCTCCCTGACTTTGCATCTGACCTTTGAGCTGTTCTGCTCAGTGGGATGTGAGTGGATACACCTCCAGCAGAGGCTTTCAGCAATGCTTTCACTGCTAGGTTTGGCTTTGTGTTCCTTTAACCTTCAGGAGACCAGCTCACCTGGGCAGCCACTGAGCCCCAGAATTAGTCACACAGAACAGACCCAACCCTGAACTGAAGCAGAGTTTCCCTAACCAACCTGGAGATCTGAGAGCAAGAAAAAGAAATGCTTGTTTTCCTAAGTCACAATGTTTTTGTGTTATGGCAGTTTTTATTCATAGCTGTAGCAATAACTGACTAATATAAGTGATATTTGGGGGCTTTGCCCAAAGGCGATGGATAGTATAGCTGTGAGACATGTCCCATCAAAGCAGCTCCTGGAACAGCAAGTGTTGAGTATGGCACAGGGAGGGAATGAACTGGAGATGTTTTGGTGAGTTTCTCAGAACATCCCAAATTCTAAGAACATTCTCTAAACCGTTCTCTGACCCATTCTCACCAAAATAAGCTTCATGGCCAAGAAGTTGCTAAACCATGGGTTTCAACATCATTACTCAAATGTATTGTAATGTAGAGAAAAGAGCACTGGACGTGGCCTGGTTTGGGACCACAGTGTGTACCATGGTTCAGTTCCTGTCCACCCTGTGCTTTGGACAAGCCATTTAATTTCTCTGCAAGTTGTGAGTGGTTAAAAGAATAAAGTGAATTTATTTATAGTTTTCAGCCTGTACTTTCAGTGGGTAGAATTTTTGTTTTCCAAACAAAATCAGTATGTAAAGCTGAGAATGGAATATCACACTCCATTTAAAAATTCCTTATGTGGTACCACGTCTTTCAATTTTGAGAGAACTCACCAGGTTCCTTCCTAGAGCCTTAGGGTTCCCCGCAGCCTTGTTTGAGAACAACTGATACAGGACAAGCACTCTGCAAATGGTGGTGCTGGTGATGGTGATAGTGGTGTTGATGGTGGGTGCATACGATTTCCAGTCTCCCAAAGGTTTCCTAGTCTTTTCCTCCTCCCAGATCTTGCTCGCTTACTGTAATCGGAAAGCCACACATAAAGATTGTGTGTCTTAGTGTGTGTGTGGGTGTTTGGACATATCTTTAAACTTGAAGGGTTGAAGACACTTAACCACAGTCAACAAGTCCACCGGAATGACCACATAGTCCCGTCTACAGGTCCGTGATGTGTCCAAGTGTCTCTCCAATCACCCACGATTATCCCTGTTGTTGCGTGGCAACGCTTTGATTCCATGTGCCTATCTGAGCAGAGCAATTTACCACCCTGATCTGGAAGGATGCTGTATCCTCTCCTGGGGGCACTTTATTATTCTGCGGTTTAACATAATGCTTGGTTTCTTCACTCTTATGTGCTGCAAATTGTACCCCAATTTACTCTTCCCCAAGGGACATTTGCAGTTCACGAGTCTGTCTGGCAGTGAATAGCAAAAAGTGCAACTGGCTGTTGCAAAAACAGATTTTACCCTTAAATCAGAAATTGGCAGCATACCTGTAAAGGACTTCCTTCTGTCCAGCCTACTGCCCAGCACTACCTTGTTAAGAATATTTCTTCTTTTAAGTTTACTTTCCAGGGCCGAATGAGAATGAGTTCATTAGAATCTACCCAGAGAGCGTCAAATGGGGATGAAATGGAGGATCTTAGTTAGAATTCCTCCAGGAGCCAACCTTGAGACTAGGATACAAATGCAAGTAATTTATTTGGAAGGTGAGGGAAGCACTATTAGAAGATAGAAAAGTGAGATAGGCAAGGAAACTAGCCAATGAAAGAAACATTGCCAATTACCCCTGTGAGTGAGTGACTGAAGCTAAATCTTTTTTTTTTATTATTATTACTAAATCATAGCTGCATACATTAGTGCAATCAAGGGGTACAATGTGCTGGTTTCAGATACAATCTGAAATGTTTTCATCAAACTGTTTAACATAGCCTTCAGGGCATTTTCTTCATTATTGTATGAAGACATTTGTATTCTGCATTTAGTAAGTTTCTGAAGCTAAATCTTAGCAGAGAAATTTCTAAAGCAGCATGAAATATACCCCACCCAAAAGGAAAAGGAGCTGGGGATACTAGTACACCATCTTCTTGAGTCACCGGTTAAGAATGTTTCAGGGCATGAATCTCTTGGCTTTTCTGGACTTCCACGGGCATGGAAAGAATTCACCCTGGCGGGCAGAGAAAGCCCTTGAGTGAGCATGTGCACACAGGCACACCCCACTGCAATGCTAAGGCTTAGGGAGGAATGAGCAGGGCACCCAGAGTACTGTATTATCTTGTACCCTTGGCATTATCTACCCACGTCTTCTACAGTCATTTGGTTCTGTCACTGATGCTTCAAGGTGATTGCCAATTTTTTTTTTAAAGTAAATCAAAAGACTAAAAATTAAGAATTCATGGGACAGATTCTCACGCTACAGAAAGCTGAGGTCTTCACTGCTATAGTTGGCTCTGAGGCCATGATAAATAGTCATCGTCTCCTTTATGCTCTATTCTAATTCCCTTCGTCCCAGTCAGCACTGTTGTTGATCAAGGCTACTCATATGTTAAGACATTCTAAGCCTCCACCCCCCAGGGATCTGAGCCTCTGGTCCCTGCCTTTGGCAAGCTGTGGCTATTGCACTTTCCTATTCATGTCATCACTGAACAGAGAGCAGAGTTATCACAGGTACCCCTGTGACTCTCTGAGTCCCAGACATACCCCTCTCTACCTCCATCATGGTAAGTTACACCAGCAGGATCAATTCTCTTTGCCTCCTCCTTTACGAGCAATGAGTCCCCAGGCGACCAGGGTAAGCCATCGCCGTGGGTTTACTGTGGCTCGTTCGGTGTTCCTGGCAGATGTGTTCTCTTCCCCCAACTTCCACACCAGGAACTAGCAGCTCCTAAAGTTTGGAGAATGAGAAGCACCAATTCTCTGCATAGGTCACTGGGAATGATAGCAAGAGGAGCCACTCTGACTTAATTTAAACTCTTTGTTTCTTGAACCCATGTGGTCTAGTGATCAGGGACACAGCACTAATGACGATCATTGGTTCAGAGTAAACTACATCTTGAAGGACAGCACCTTGACCCCGTAAGTAGTACATAAGATCGACAAGTTGATAGCTTACACGTACCTTTATGAGGCTCTTTCAATCTTATATTAGGTAAACAGCATCTGAGTGATGTGATGTAAGAGGGAACTAGTAGATTTTGTAATATTGTAATATCTCAATTACTGTATGTATACTGAGTCCTTGGAAGGGCAGTGTTATGAAGCATCCCATGACAATTAAAATCAGACTCCTGTGAGCCCTAGACAGTAGTGCTAGCTGAGACACTGAGACTCACATTCCAAGCCTGGAATTCATTGTCAATTCCAATATCCCTTCCCTATGGAGACTTTGATTTTAGTATAAGAGACTCGCCGGGGGGCTCTGAATTCAGAAGGCTTTGCAACTTTGTTATTTGCACAATTAGTTCCTGTGCTTGATTTTCGGCATGATCTACTCTCTGGCCGTAAGACAAGGATCTCTTTAAATGACTCTGCAGAGGCTTCTGTGTTTCACTCCATCACCTGAGTTGGTAGCTGGGTGATTTGAGCCTGTCATTTTCTTCGCTTCCATAGCACGTAACCACTGATCAACTAACCGACTCCACGGTCCTGTAATTACCATCGCTCTCCTGTGTCTGCAGTGCTGGATATCATGTAAGCATTTCCTTCCATTTGCATCCCATCCTAATTCACTCCCCATGCAGTCTCAGTCCTGGGTATGGGACAGCACCCTAAAAGAATGAGCAGCTTCTCACTTGCAACTAGCAACTGGTCTTTGTTGCCATCTGGCCAGCAAATGCTCCAACTTACAGAATTCCATCCCAAGATACTGTTTCTTAGGAGCACTGCTGGTATCAGGAAGACATAGAGACAATGATTCTAGTACTGATAGTTATTCCAGAGCATGATGGAAGCACCAATAAACAAGGGAAGGCCAGCAAATGCTACAGGATCAAGAAAGTTACTGTAGCGGACTTGATCCTTCCCAGTAACTTGGGAAAACAATGTAAAATGTGATTCTTAGGTTATCCCACCCGACTGACAATACTAACTTTGACCAGATGTTAGTTAAAGGCTGCTGCCATGGTGGTGTTGGTGTTAATTCCTGAGCCCCCCGAGGATGCCTTGCATGTGGGCAGAGTGGACACTGGTAGCCAGAGAAAGCCCTCCAGCAAAAAGATGCAGATGCTGGTTACTGAAGTCAGGCCAGTGCCCCCTGAAATGGTGCCGCCCAGAGGGATATGAGCAGGGCACGGATAGCATCAATTTCAGAGAGAAGGAGGAAGGAGAGAGCTTGAAAATCCAATGACTAAGTTTAAGGAATGAAAGGATGTCGGGACAAGTCAAAGGGCATTCAAAGTTTCCTAATGTTTATTTCACTCAGTGCTAGTCTATTCCAAGGTGTGGCTGCTTAGCATAGCTGTTCTTGGTAAACACCTTAAAGAGGCAGGAAAAGAACCACCTCTTGGTGAAAAATCGAGCACTGGCGTGACATTTTCAGAACTGCAGGCAGGCATCCCTGGCTTGGACTGGGCAGGGCTGGGGAAGCAAATGTCTTAGTGGACTCTTGAGTTGGCACGCTCTGCTGGGTTGAATTTTATATTACCTTAATCAAGCCCCTGAAGTTACAGTAAGAAATTTGGAGAATATATTACTTTTATGGCTTATTATAGAACATTTAACCCTAATGCACTATGCATAGATTAACTAGTTTAAGATTTTTTTTTTTCTGGGCTGAGGAGAAATTATATCTTTGGAAAGTGGTAGACATGGCACCTGTCCATCACTGTAAAAACTCCATCTTTGTACAGTGGGGCTTTTGATGAATACTTTGCTTTTTCACTCTTTTGGTTTAGCCTCTATTGGTGGCTAGTGATGGAATCATAGCTGCCCATCTCCTCTGTCCTCTCTGAGTTCTAACCAACCAAGGCACAGACATAAAGAGGCAAAACATGAACTTATGAATAGGAAAAGATTGGAGCCTGGATGAATGTTTATTAATAATACAGGAAAGGTTAAATAAATTATGGTACATCCATAAAATGGACTACTATGCAGCTACAAAAAAGAATGAATATGCTCTCCTTGAGCAGGCATATGAAAAAGGGCAAGAGTGAAGGGGCATAATACATATTTGAAGTATCTTATATGTTCGTAAAGTTTGGAAGGAATCATAAGAAAATATTAACAGGTAGAGCTTGGGGATAGGAACAGGATGGATGGGGCAGAGTGGAAGGAAGACTATTTACTGAATACCATTTTTAGGAAATATGTCAACACATTGCTCATTTACATCCAGAGATCTAGAGAAAATCTCAATGAGGGGAAGATGGATTAAAATAGTCTCTTTGCCCCTTAGGCCGTAAGCCATCAGGATATCTCTTATCCTGACTTTGGGAAAAGGAAAAAATGCAGGTAGGAAAAGATGGGAAGGTATAAGTGAGACAATGGAGGGTGGGTTATTCTACCTGACAGTAGAGATTGCCATCTGTCTGCTATGCACATCACTGGTGAGTTCTCTCCATTTTACTCCACAGCTGTGCTTTACACCATGTGGGTGCTCAGAAATATGACTGCTAAGGTCTGAGCCAGCCAGAGTGTCATGTAATCTATTGGGCTAGCTCTTAAATGCCATGCACTTGAGAGGCAGTGAAGATGATGGTTAAGAGCAAGGTCGCCTGCATCTGAACAAACCTACAGTCAAGTCCTGGCTCTGCCACTTTCAGGATAGTGGATATGAGACCCTAATTCATCCTCTCTGAGCCCCAGTGTCTCCATTGATAAAACAGGAAAAATACTAGTGCCCACCTCCCTGTTATGAAGTATAATATACAACATGCACAGGAAAGTCTCTGGCTTATTATAATTGCTCAATAGCTTTTCAGGGCTTATTTTTACTAGTTTAGTAGTAATGCTTGTGGTCATGAGCACAGATCCTGACTTTTTGCACTTTCGAACTAATTCTACAGCTTCTCAGCCTGGGTGGGGCAACCTGCCCCTTTCAGACTTTGCTGTGTGGTGCAGCAGCTGCGTTTCCATCCAGCCTCCAAGGGCTCAATGTGGGACTCTCCAGAGGAGCCTCTCTGCTGACAGATGTGTCCTCCAGGATTCTAGAGGCAATGCCAGATGTTGGTGCGCAGCTGTGCTCACAGAACAACCTATGTTCATTCCCTGCATGATTGCAAAGTAAATGGCTTAATGTCATCATGAAAACAACTCTAAAAGTTAATTGTTCTTCTATTAGGAAATCCCGCTCCCCACTTCCACCAGCACCAAACTGTTAGTTCTCGGTCTTCGTTCTGCCTTGTGGGAAGAATCGATGGACCCAGACTACACTTTTCAAAAAATGTATGTGGGCTTCTATTAGTAATGGTGTAATTTTGGTCATGGGTTAGGGCTGACCTAGCATGTCATCTTCAGCCCTGTTATTAAAGATTTTCCACTCTTAATGTTATGGTGTGTTTTTACCTCGCCTTGAGATAGAAGTTTTAAGCGATGCCAATATTTGGGGTTCAAAGAGTTATGTGTGTTTCAAGTTTTGAAAGTGTTTAATACACTGTATCAAAGATAGTTTTTGTCCTCATCCCCGGGTTCTGTCCAGAGACACTCTGGTTTGTTCTGCAGCCAAATGCTGTCTCCTTTTGAAGGAGCAGGTGAGCCAGTGGCAGACAGGCATGTTCTTTAGATTTAATCGGGCAGGGGAGTGGGGTGCTTTGGGCAGGGAGGGGCTAGGGACTGGACGTCTGGCTCCTGAGTCCAAGTTCATCTTCAAAGTCTTTTCCTGTAGTGAAAAGCTGAATACCTCCAAACTGGGGGCCAGCAGCTGCTAAGCTATAGTCTTAACAGTATCATTGACCTTATGTGCTTTGCCAATCAGATCTGCTTTTAAGGAAGAATATGAACTGGAGCATGGCTTCTGTCACCTAAGGAACTGGACATGGGAGGTGAGAGGGCACCCATCTCCTTACTGCTGTGACTGAGTTCTCCTTGGTTCTCTGTACACTCAGGCAGGATGGGCTGGGCAGTTTAGTGCAATGGTTCAGATTATGGGCTCTGAGGCCAGACTGCCTGAGTTCAAGTCCCAGCTGTGTTTCTTACCACCCCACTGTGTGGTTTTTGACCTAATCATTTAACATCTCTCTGCTTTAATTTCTCTTCTCTAAAATGCTCCTACTTCAGAGGGTTGTGGGCTAAATGAGTTAATGTGGGTAAAGTACCTATTTCATAGTAAGCAATACAGAAGTTTAGTCTCAGATGTCTTGTAACGAGCCTTTTTTCACTTGTTTGTTTAGTGCTTGGTACTAGAGAGTATTTAATTCAGTTGAATCCATGCGGTTGTCAAGAAGGAATGGCAGTAAGTTCCCGGTAAATTGTTTACGCAACTTAGTTGAGAGGTCAGCTGCATTCCCGGGCTTGGGCTTCTGCACTCACATGAGCAATCTCTATTTTTGCCTGGCAACAATCCCCAGGCAGGGTAACTCAATGCGTTATCCTAAAAGAATCTCCTCACGCACCAGTGAGCAAGGTAGACTTGACTGCCAGTGTTCTGGTAGAGTCTGCGGGAGGGGTGTGTATTGCACGTACACACACGTGTGTGCACACCACTGCAAACCACTCTAAAGGCTCTCAGATTTCTTCTCTCCAAAGTCCCACTTGGCAACTCTTTGAGGATTTCCCTCCATGCCTTTTTCCCCACACCAACCTCTGGTGTTGTTCTCTCTGCCTTCCGGGAATTTCAAATTCCTTGCTCTTTTTAGCAAGCAGAGCTGTTTAGCCCTGCCCCAGCTCTGACCTGCAATCATGTACCATCAAACACATCACAATCCAACATCTACAACTTGATTTATTGATGTACCAAGATGGCACCTTCCTTAAGAGGTCTCAAAGCACTCTGTAGACATCCAAATGCCCATACCCCAGTTAAGCACCTGATATGTTATTTACTACTTCTGTGACTTTAGGTAAGTTATTTTACCCCTTTGAATGAACTCAGATGAGTAAGAACTCATCTGAAAAATGAAGATAATAATTGGATCATTGGGGATGTTGGAATTACAAAGTGAAATCATGCTTGCAAGACACAGAACAGAGTCCAGTCTGGGATAGAATTACAATGTATGCCCTTTGAAAAAAGAAATAACAGCAGAATCCCTCACCTAAATGGGATTTCTCCCAATAGAAAATCGGCATTGATCACTTTTTATGTGTGTATGAGGCGTGATAGAATATAAAGCAGTAAATAGTTAGAACCATCAAGATGGTGTTGAGAACTTTTGCAAGTCACATGAATTTTCTCCATTGTAAAATGAGGATAATAGTAATACTTATTTAAGATTATTGGTGGGATTAAGTGAAACACTGCATATAAAAACAGAGTTTAGTTCAATTTAAGAGTATAGAAAACCATAGCTAGTTATTATTAAAGGTTTACGCCTTAAATAGAACTATTAGGATAAGAAGGTATATTTGCTGCTTTCTTGATATATAATTCCAATTTTCAAAACTTAGATAAATATATGGTGCATAATGCAAGGGTACTTGTTGGATTTTTTAAGTATAGAGTATAAATTTCTTAACACAATAATTAAGTAAACGAGATGTGGTTTATATTAATCAGTGTGATGTAAACGCTCCTAATTCTATATGAAATCAGCACATTGTACCCCATAAATGTATGAATGTATACATGAGCTACGCATTTATGATTTAATGTAAAAAAAAAAACAAAAACAGAGCGGTGACTGTGGCTCAAAGGAGTAGGGCACCGGCCCCATATGTTGGAGGTGGTGGGTTCAAACCTAGCCCTGGCCAAAAACTGCAAAGAAAAAAAAACTTAGATAAATAATAATAATAAAAAAAAAACCTAGTGTTATTTTATTGAAGGCTTTAACCAAGACCGAATTTTTTTTTTTGAGACAGGGTCTCTCACTATGTTACCCTCAGTAGAGTGCCATGGCGTCACACCTCACAGCAACCTCAAACTCTTAGGTTTAAGTGATTCTCTTGCCTCAGTAGCTGGAACTACAGGTGCCTGCCACAACGCCCAGCTATTTTCTTATAGTTGTCATTGTTGTTTAGCAGGCCCAGGCTGGATTCGAACATGTCAGCCTCCATGTATGTGGCCAGTGCCCTAACCACTGAGCTGTGGGCACTGAGCTGCCAAGACAGAAATTAACTTATGCTGATAGCTTCAGCTTTAGAAGTTTTAAATCACTATATAGCCATAAACTTAATGATTCTGCCTCAATATATAGTTTAGAAAATCTCAGGTTCTTTTTGGGCTGTTAGTTTTGTAGCAGTTTCCTTGTGTCAGCTGCACATTAGAATTAATTTGGCATATGAGCTAACAGTCTAGAACTCCCAGCCAGTGTTCTCTTTGATTTTGTATAAATTTTGAGCGATTGGCCATATTCCACAGGAACTGGTTATGAAGATGGAATATTCATGAGCAGAGTTTAGTGTTGGGATCAAAGAAAGCTGGCAGCAAATTTAATGTGGTGTTATAAAGGATATGGAAAATAAATATTTTGTTGCGTGATAATTAGATATAAATGTAGTTCATACAGATGACATAATTGCCTCGCCCCAAACAAGTCCTTCTAGGATGAGCTACCCAAAGAAGGGGGGTGAGTCTGTTAGGAGCAGAAAGCAGCTTTGGGGTTGCTCAGAATTCTCCCAAATTCAGAGCATCCAGAATTTTTATTGGAGATAGGGTCTGGGTGACTAGGAGGCTTGTTGTTGAGGACCAGGATATGACAAAAATCAAACACCTCCTGGTCCTTAGGAGGGGATTCTAGGCAATTGACTGCAAGGGAAGTTTATTAAGCTAGGCCAAGAGTCAGCAAATTTTCTCTGTAAAGGGGCAGTAAATATTTATCGGCCATATGGTCTGTGTGGCAGTTACTCAGCTCTGCCATTGCAGAGCAAAATTAGCCACAGATGATACATAGACAAACGGGTCTGGCTGTGTTGCAACAATTGGAAGAGACAATTGGCCAGGCTCTGTCCATGGGCTGTAGTTTGCCACCTCTGAGTCTACACTCAGGCTCTAAATGGGCAAGTGGAGAAGATGAGAAACCAAATCCACACTTCGCAATAGCAGGCTGCATCTGAGTGGATGAATGAAATCAGGCCATGGGCAACTGGAGCACAAGGAAGCTCCAGGCACTCTTTTCTTCTCCCATCTTTTACAGGACTGGCCTGCCTGAATGAAGGTGAGCAGCTGGAGAGCTAGAATAGATGAGAGTGAGCACACTCGCCGGGTTAGGCTTAACCCCAGCTCTCTCCCAGCTTAGCTATATGACCTTGGCCAAATCGTTCTACCTCTATAAGCCCATCTGTAACATTTGGATGACAACTTGTGGAGTTGTGGGGATCAAGTTAACTTGCTACATCAACTATTTAGTACATGCCAAATACTAGAGACAGTGTGTCTGTATACTGTTCTTCTGGGCAATTTAAGGAAGGTTCAAGCCCATTTGGGGATTTGTCACCTTTTCTACAGACTTTAGAACGTAATTTCCCACAAATTGGGCCCATGTCTGGAAAGATTATGGCTAGTTCCACAACGTACTTGGGAATGAACTGTTGGATCCAAGGCTGTACAGGTTCAATTTCAGGTCGTCTACGTGCAGCAGATGCTGACATGATTAGTAGACACTAACTACTTTTCCAAAACGGCTGTACCTATTTGCATTTCCATTAACGTGTTGTGAGAGCTCCAGTTGTTTATTATTCTGGTTCTTGCTGGTTTTATTTGGCCCATTTTTGCATATTTTCATATGCTTATTCGCCACTTAAATATCCTGACTCTTCTGTGAAGTACCTGTTCAAGCGTCAAGTTTCCTTAATGATTTGTGAAAGTTCTTTATATAGTTTGGATGTTAGAACTTCAGCTGTTACAAGAGTTTTCTGGCAAAGAGACCTCCCTGATTTTAATATACAGTCATGCACTGCATAATGATATTTGAGTCAATGACTATACATAGGGCAGCAGACGCATAGGATTATAAGGCCCTATTTTTACTGTACCTTTCTTATGTTTAGATATATTCAGATGCACATATGCTTACCAATGTGTTACAGTTGCCTACACTATTCAGTATAGTAACATGCTATACAGGCTGGTAGCCTAGGAGCAAGAGGTCATGCCATATAGCCTAGGTGTCATGAGGCCATACCATCTGGGTTTGTGTAAGTCACCTAATGTATCCACTTTCTCATAATGTATCCCTGTTGTTAATTGACACATCACAGTAATTCTGTTTATCTACATTTACTTTATGTTTTTAGGTAGATTATTTGATACTATTTGTACTACATACCACACTGCTTATAACTCTTCATACTAATATAGACCAGTTGAGAACCATTGGATTAGATTGCAAACTTCCTCCCAACCCTGACATTTGGTGTATCCATGAAGCCCTGACAGTTGGGGTTCGTTTGGGTTCATTTTCAACATTCCAGAGAAGGATTGGATCTGTGGCACTATTGTCACCTATGAACCATTATGTATCCTTGTATCAGTTTAATCTACTTGCTTGTCTAACAGCTGACCAAAAGTGAGGGTGGTTGATGCAGGACAGAAAAATGTAGAAAAAATGTTGGAGTGCACAAACTTGCACTAGGACAGGATTTTGCAGACAAGTTAAGTATTAACAGAATAGTGAGATAGAGATTTGAGCTGCCGTGGAGTATATCCAGAGAAGGTCCTAGATATCTGGAAAAGTGAAGAGGAATTGAGACAGGGTGGGTCACAGGATAAGTCAAAAGGAAGGGAGCTGTAGCAGAAAGGCAGAACACAAGGTTTAAATTATGTAGCAAATGTCAGAGGCTCCAATATCACAAAGGAAGATGTTCATGGGAACTTGGCCTCGTGACAGCCGGTTTCCTTGACTTTTCCCAATTTTTTACTAGAAAGGCACTAATACTAAATCACAGAGAAAAGCTTTTTAATACACACCACTTTTTTTCCCTCTACTAATGGGGAATAAAATGGGTTATTAACTCTTGAATAGGTACTGCATGAAATATACGGAATAAAAGGAATTTAGAAGCAGAAGCAAGTACTCTCAGTTCCCGGAGTAAATTCTGACTGGCTCAAAGCAATTACCACGTCTCATCCCTTAGACCAGAGTGAAAGGCTGATTTGGGCCAATAAGGATCTGTCCGACCCAAGACTTATTCACCTGTGGAGAGGATAAAGTTGGAGTTGGTGTGGACATCTTGCTACCACCGAGGAGAGCCTCAGGATCAAGCTAGCACACAGAGGGAAGCCAAGAGATGGAGGGACGGGGTTTTAAAAATGTCCTGTGAGTCCTTGATCAAGCTGCACCTGACATCTTGTCTAAGTCAGAAATTGGCAAACTCTCCCTGTGAAGTGCCAGATAGTAAGGGTATTAGGCTCTGTGGGTCATAGCATTTTTATTACAGGTATTTGTCTCTGCCTAGATGAAATGTAGACTGATGGGGCGTAGCTGTGCTCTAGTAAACATATTTACTAAGGAAGCTGGCAAGCAGGACTTGGCCCCAAAGCAGTGGTCTGCAGATCCCTCAACTGAGGCACTAAATTACCTTTTTTGCTCAAGCATATGTGGCTTGGGTTTTTCTACCACTTGTAACTGAAAAAGCCATGGTTGATATAGGTTCTTAGGTTGTGAAAAACAGAAATAGTCTCTGAATTCCTTAAGGAAAAACAGAGGTCTATTATCAAGGTAAAGCATAGCCAAAATTCCAATTCCCGGGAGAGAAATTTCAGGTGTAGCTTAGGACCCATGTCCACAGAAGGAGGATTTCCCAGTCCTCCCAGGGCCGCATGGGTGAGGGAAAGGATTGTTTCTCTGGGGAAAATTAGGGAGAGTATTATTAGACAGGCAGACACTGGAGGTTGGATCTAGTCCATTAAGACAAAGGGCGGTGCCTGTGGCTCAGTGAGTAGGGCGCCGGCCCCATTTACCGAGGGTGGCAGGTTCGAACCCGGTCCCAGCCAAACTGCAACAACAACAAAAAATAGCTGGGCATTGTGGCGGGCACCTGTAGTCCCAGTTACTCGGGAGGCTGAGACAAGAGAATTGCCTAAGCCCAGGAGCTGGAGGTTGCTGTGAACTGCAAAGCCATGGCACTCTACCAAGGCCAACAAAGTGAGACTCTTGTCTCTAAAAAAAAAAAAAAAAAGACAAAGAAAAGTCTCAAATCAAGTACATTCAGCAGGCACCCTTACAGCAGTTCATCAAAGGCAGTGTTGTATGTTAGAAAAATGCTGGTTGCTGAAAGAACTAACCTGAGCAAGATATGAAATTTCTCTTGGGTTTAGCTGTTTAAGTACAAAAAGAAAGTGAAGAAGTAGGAATCTTTAAGGCCCTTTTGAATGCCAAGCTTTGGTGTTTTTTCCCCATCTAGCCATTATCTTGCCTATTAATCACTGAAGACTTAATGCTTCATGCCCTGTGGTTCACCTTTTTGCGTAATCACTAGCTGTGGGCCCTTCCTTGTGTTACTTAATTCTATGAGTGTTGATTTTCTCATCACCGTGCAAGGCAGTATGAGGATTAGAATTACATGTGCTACATATTTATGGAGGCAGAATGTGTAATGGTTTGGAGTAGGGGCTTCAGAGTTAGATTAGCAGATCTCAATCTTTGTTTACCCTTTTTCTTACTGTGCAACATTAAGCAAATTATTTAAACTTTTTGAATCTCTGGTTCCCTCATCTGTAAAATGGAGATATTTTATAGAACCCTCTTGATGAGATCATTGTGTGAATTAAATGAGATGCTACATAGAACTTGCTTACTATAGGGATTGGCACATGGTATTTTGTAAAGAGCAGCTGTTTATTATAATTGCTTGGGTTGATTTTATTTGGTTTCTAGAAATAGGACACTGGTACAAAGTTTGTCCTATGTTTTATTGTTCTTGTTATGGAATTTTTCAAAATAATTCTTTGGGTTTTGATGCTATTGGTTCCTTTTAGTTATTTCTGTAAAATTAGAAAAGTAACATACTGTATTTGAAAAAAATTTGATTTTATAACCATTATAGTAGGATGTTTTCAATTATCGTGACAAATGTAAGAAATGGTGTTTTTTGGCTCTTATAATTTAAAGTCATTTAAGCTAAATACAGTACTCAACAGTGTCCTCAAAGATCATTTTCTTTCTACACTCTGCCTTCTGTAACGTTTTGTGGTAAAACAATCTCAACTCTTGACTATGAGATGGTTGCTTATAGGTTCAGCAGCAACCTGCCTTCTTTTCTGTAGAAAGAAGAAAAAGGTCTTTCCCAGCGGCCTTCTCAGAAAAGCAAGGAAGTTTCTTTCCTATAAATCTCTAGCAAATGTCTTTTCAAGCCTTACTTGCCCAGATTAGGTCATGAACCCATTCCTGAAAGAGATTGTACCCAAGAGGTTGAGCATCAACTAATGTGTTAAAACTGGCCTGGACGCACCTCTTAGCTGGCTAACAGCCTGCCCACACAGCACGCCCGCGAGTGCAGGCAAGGCAGGCCCTCACGGAAACACTTCCATGACTGGGTGGAGGTGGCGGAGCTCCGCCATGGGTCCCACCTCTGATTTAATCCTCTGTGTTGTTTCTAAGTCCCTTCATTAGTCTGCTTTGTTGGCCTGCCACAATAAAGTACCACAAACTATGTAAGCTTACACAACAGAAATTTATTTTTTCATAACACTGGAATCTGACAGTCAAGGTGTTGGCAAGGTTGGTTTCTTCTGAGGCCTCTCTTCTTGGCTTGCAGATGGCTGCCTTCTTTCTGTGTCTTCACATGCTCTTCTTTCTGTGTGTGTCTGTGCCCTAATCTCTTCTTTTAAGGACACTAGTTGCATTGGGTTGGGGACCTAATTACCTTTTTAATGGTCTGTCTCCACATACAGTCACGTTCTGAGGCAGGAGGGGTTTAGGACTTCAATGTATGAGTTTGAGAAAGACAGTTCCCAACTATAACAGTTCCAAACCCTCAGGCCTATTTTTTAGAATAATAATTTTTAATTACACATCTATTAATATAATTGATATATATTTTAAAAAATGTTCTTCAACATGAACCCACACAGACTTTGCCTATTTTACCAATGAGATTACCTCAGTGGTCAGGAGATCTTCCATGTGCTTAACAAATTTTACTCTATAAAAGGTTTTAAAACAGATAATACCAGTGTATTCAGGGTCTCCATTTTTAAAAAGAGCATCTGGGTAAAATATCCATACCAATAAGTTCAATATAAATTCTTGGTGAACCTCTCAAAATGAAATAATAATAAATATAATGCCAGAAAATGGAATGATCTAACTTATGCTTTAAGGTTAACCATTGCAAATATTGTTTTTGTCTGCCAAGCATATTTTGGTTGCACCATTTTTTGGTGGGGAATTCCTTCTCTGTTCCATGTAATCTTTGAATATTTAACAGTCAACTCATTGCCTGTCACCACCCTCCTCTGATCAAGCCTTGCCTAGATGTTAGGAATTGGAAGAGAAGAGTAGCCCTCCTGTTGTGGATAGAATTTTGTCTCCCAAAAGACATACTGAAGTCTTCCCAACTGCCAATACCTATGAATGTGACCTTATTTGGAAAAAGGGTCTTTGAAGATATAATTACATTAAGGTAAGGTCATATTGGTGTAGGCTGAGTCCTAACCTAATATGATCCTTATAAGAGGGAGAGAAGAGACAGAGAAGCCCAGGAGGATAATGCCTATGAGGACAGAAGCAGAGATTAAAGTGATGCTATAAGCCAAGTGGTGTCTATAAGCCAAGGAACAGCAAGGAGAACTGGCAACACCAGAAGCTCAGAAAAAGACATGGACTAGATTCTTCCCTAGAGCCCTCAGGGAGAGTATGTCCCTGTGGACACCTTGATTTCAGAGTTATAGCTGCCAGATTCATGAG
The DNA here is from genome assembly GCA_963573935.1 of Arctocebus calabarensis. NCBI lineage: Eukaryota > Metazoa > Chordata > Mammalia > Primates > Lorisidae > Arctocebus > Arctocebus calabarensis. The sequence goes on along the minus strand of CAUYON010033447.1, from coordinate 1,943 downwards.
AGATGAAAAATTTTTTTCATTTTTTAATTTAATTTTTAATTAAAATCATGACTATACATTTATGGGGTATAATGTATGATTTAATATGCAATGTGGAATGCTTAAATCAAACTAACATAACTATCACCCCACTTATTTATTTTTTATGGTAAGACTTTTTTTTAATTAAATCATAGTTGTGTACTTTAATGCAATCATGGGGTACAATGTGCTGGTTTTGTATACAATTTGAAATATTTTCATCAAACTGGTTAACATAGCCTTCATGGCATTTTCTTAGTTATTGTGTTAAGACATTTATATTCTACACTTTGTAAATTTCATATGTACCCTTGTAAGACACATGGTAGGTGTGGTCCCACCAATTACCCTCCCCCCACCTATCCTTCCCTCTCCCCTCCTTCTCCCCTTTCCTCTTCTTCTTGGGCTATAATTAGGTTATAGCTTTCATGTGAAAGCTATAAATTAGTTTCATAGTAGGGCTGAGTACATTGGATACTTTTTCTTCCATTCTTGAGATATTTTGCTGAGAAAAATATGTTCCAGCTCCATCCACATAAACATGAAAGAGGTAAAGTCTCCATTTTTCTTTAAGGCTGCATAATATTCCATGGTGTACGTATACCACAATTTATTAATCCATTAGTGGTCAATGGGCACTTGGGCTTCTTCCATGACTTAGCAATTATGAATTGGGCTGCAATAAACATTCTGGTACAAATATCTTTGTTATGATGTGATTTTTGATCTTCTGGATATATACCTAGTAGAGGAATTGTAGGATCAAATGGCAGATCTATTTTTAGATTCCTAAGTGTTCTCCAAACATCTTTCCAAAAGGAAAGTATTAGTTTGTATTCCCACCAGCAGTGTAGAAGTGTTCCCTTTTCTCCACATGCATGCCAACATCTCTGGCTTTAGGATTTTGTGGTGTGGGCTAATACTGGAGTTAGATGATATCTCAAAGTAGTTTTGATTTGCATTCCTCTGATGATTAAGGATGATGAGCATTTTTTTCATATGTCTGTAGGCCGCGTGCCTGTCTTCTCCAGAGAAGTTTCTCTTCAAGTCCCTTGCCCACCCTGAGATGGGATCACTTGTTCTTTTCTTGCTAATATGTTTGAGTTCTCTGTGTTATTAAACCTTTGAGTTTGAGTTCTCTAGTTATTAAATCTTTGTTAGAGACAACCTGCAAATATCTTCTCCCATTCTGAGGATTGTCTTCTTGCTTTACTTACTGTGTTCTTGGTTGTGGAGAAGCTTTTTAGTTTGATCAGGTCTCAGTAATGTACTTTTGGTGTTGCTTCAATTGCCCAAGGGGTCCTCCTCATAAAATTTTGCCCAGGCTGATTTCTTCAAGTATTTCCCTGCACTTCTAGAATTTTTATAGTTTCATGTCTCAAGTTTAAATCTTTTATCCAGTGAGAGTCTATTGTAGTTAAAGGTGAAAGGTGTGGGTCCAGTTTCAGTCTTCTACAGGTCACCAGCCAGTTCACCCAGCACCATTTTTAAATTGGGAATCTTTTCCCCACTGAATGTTTTTCATTGGTAAGTAGCTGGGATTATCTCTTGGTTTCCTATTCTGTTCCATACATCTATCTTTCTGTTTTTGTGCCAGTACCATGCTGTTTTGATCACTATTGATTTATAGTATAGTCTGAGATCTGGCTGTGTGATTCCTCTTGCTTTGTTTTTATTTCTGAGCAATGTCTTGGCTATTCGAGTTTTTTTCTGATTCCATATAAAATGAAGTATTATTTTTTCAAGATCTTTAAAGTATGACAGTGTAACTTTAATAGGGATTGCATTAAAATTGTATATTACTTTGGGTAGTATGGACATTGTAACAATGTTGATTCTTCCTAGCCACGAGCGTGGTATGTTTTTCCATTTGTTAACATCTTCAGCTACTTCTTTTCTTAGATCTCTTTATAGAGATCTTT
>CAUYON010033446.1:0-83172 GCA_963573935.1 Arctocebus calabarensis | reverse complement strand
CTCCCTCTCCGACCCTTCCCCTCCCTTGCCCCTTTCCCCATATTCTTGTGCTATAGTTGAGTTTTAGCCTTCATATGATACCTACAAACTAGCTTCATAGTAGGGTTGAGTACATTGGACACATTTTCTTCCATTCTTGAGATACTTTGCAACCTCTTACCGCACGTAAGTGAACATACTGTTTTATGAAATTTTTTCTACTTTTCACGCTACTGAAACCTTGTGAGAAAACAAGGTAGGGATTTTGTATTTATTTTCAGGCTGTAAATAACATATTATTCACGTTCACATGTTGAAAATACTCTTGAACACGTTTCGCACCTATGTCCCACATACGTGATTTCAAAAGGTATTGTTTTCTCAAAAGTTTTCAGTAGTGTGATAAGTGGACAAAATTCCATAAAACAGCATCACAATGGTTAGGGTAAAAAAAAAAAACAAAATTGGAGTTCTTCCCACCATAGTAACTTCTCCATTTGCTCTGATTATTACTCCAAGAAATTATTTTCTCTTTTCTTCACTGGCACAGTTCTTAGGTTAGCAAAAACAATGGTTTGAAGGTACAATCCCCTGAACTTAGAAACGTTTCCTTAAGCTCATTTGGAGCTGGGTAAAAAAACTGCAGGAGTTTTGAGTGCACCTGTATAGTTTACGAGTGCAGAGCGCTGCTCATACCTTACCCAGGCATCATTTATCTTTACACGAGTCATTGTTCACGGGCTTGGAATATTCTGAAACCTTTGGAGAAGAGCCTTTGCCTAACACAAGTGACATGATAATAGTGTTGATGGCAGTGAGTGTGATGTCATGTGTTCTGGATGGCTTTCTCATCGACTACTGAGCACCGTTCTGAAGGCTTCACCTGCAGATTCCCAAAGCATCATTCACTCTCAGCACTGAACTGCATCCAGGGGGCACCTGTTGATCATTTTCCTGCTGAGTCTTGAACACCAGAAAGACGTCCTGTCTCATGTCCTTTGCACTGGCCTTTCCTGGTGCTGAGAGCTCCCTGGACCCAGACGCTCCTGGGTCCCTCCTTTTTCTTCCAACTTATCACTGAACCTTGTTCTCTCAGCTGAGCTTACTGAAAAGATGCCTCCAGCTTCCAGCCTCTGCAAAGCAGATTCCCCCCACCCCATGGCAGTTATTGACATTGTAGACCATGCCCACCTTCTTCTGCTGGACTTCTGTCTATCTCACCTGCTAAAGTAGGATTTTCTTTCCCTTTGGGACAGTGTCTAGAACAAAGTTCTCATTGTGCATCTGGTTAGTGGCAGCCTGGTGCCTGGACCCAGCCCAACATTGCAGCCTTTTCTCTTTCTTCACGGCATAGCTTCCTTATGACTTGTGATCATTCGATTTTGGAACTCTTGTGCGCAAAACCTCTAATTCTCTGTTGCCAAAAAGAATGGAATTAACATTTAAGCTCTTTTCAAACTGATCAATAACATGAATAAAATATCTCGTAGAAATTCATGTCAATGGTTTCTTGACACTAAAGTAAATAGAAATGCATTGGATTTTAGTAAATTTTCTCTCTCTCCTTCATGGGGAAATTGTACCTGGCAAATTGTATTATAAAAGCACACACATCAAGTTTCATCAGCACCATGGCCAGCGCTGATTTTGTGGAACTTGGTTAATTTCCCTTCTGTGTGCTCCTGACTTTCTTTTCTCCCCAATGAAGTAGTTATAATTCATGTCATGTGCACGCCTCCTGGGTAGATAATGTCTGGTAATGTCCACAGACGGTGTGACTGGAGGATGAAGCTGAAATTCTAGACTCTTAAAAATGTGCTCCCAACTACCTTTCCAAATTATCATTCTGCCTTTTTGTCTTGAACATTTTGGTTGCAAGTGATAGAAGCCAAATTGAAAGTGGCTTCATCTAAAAGAACAATGTTGATCTTACAGTGCCAGACCAAAAAAGGGAAAAAGAAATTCCGAAAGGTAGGTACTGATAGATCCAGGAGTTAAAACAATGTCTGTCGTGCAACTTGAGACATACAATTGAAGAATACGTTGCACAAATATGTTACTTAAAGATGCTGGTTCAAAGGAAGATAAGGGGGCTGCACCTGTGGCTCAGTGAGTTGGGCACTGGCCCCATATACTGAGGGTGGCAGGTTCAATCCCAGCCTCGGCCGAACTGTAACAATAAAAAATAGCCGGGCGTTGTGGCAGGAGCCTGTGGTCTCAGCTACTCGGGATGCTGATGCAAGAGAATTACCTAAGCCCAGGAACTGGGGGTTGCTGTGAGCTGTGACGCCATGGCACTCTACCGAGGGCGATAGACTGAGACTCTGTCTCTAAAAAAAAAAAAAAAAAGAAAGAAATATAAGGGGTAAATCCCTGGGCTTCTGTGATGTTGACGGGTAGGGCAGAGGAAGGAACTCTCCTCCCCAAGGGAGTGGCCGGCCACGGGGACAGGAGGTGGCCAGGCGCTCAGCAGCTGTCCCACCAGTGGGGCACAGTCCGCATCCTGATCTGGCTCTGACAGAATCGTGACCCCCAACTCCAAGGCTACACCAGTCAGCAGGCTGGGAACCAGGTGGGACAATGGGGACATCACACAGCATGGTCCAGCGTGGCCAGTGCTCACTCCTGGTCTGAAAATAGACTCAGTGCCATAAAAAGCTCACGGACTGAGGTGCTGAAAGAGGGGCTTCCTCTGCACCCTCCACGTGTTTGGAGCCAGTGTCCTCCCATCTCTCAATATTTAAATGTTAACACATGGCAAGACCCACATCAACCATGATTTCAATTATAAACCCTTTTCAATTCCTTCAGCCAAAGAATGCTCTGCTTTGAAAGATATATCAGAACAGTCCATCAGTCTTGCTCAAGAATTTATCAAGCACCTGTTACAGGCAGTGTGTGAATAGCCCCGTCCTGCCTACTAGTAAGGATAGTAGCCTTCCATGGCTCTCCCACAGAATCTGATTGAATGAATACTTCACAAAACATTGAATTTAAGATGAACTGTATATCACGCTCCATATTTGAGGCTGTTTGTCCATTTTTTTCCTATTAATGTTGATAGTTTAGAACCTGAAAAATGTTAGTGTCTCAGGGCAGCGCCTGTGGGTCAGTGAGTAGGGCACCAGCCCCATATACCGAGGGTGGCAAGTTCAAACCCAGCCCCCGCCAAAAAGTGCAACAACAAAAAAAAAATAGCTGGGCATTGTGGCAGGTGCCTGTGGTCCCAGCTACTCAGGAGGTTGAGGCAAGAGAATCGCTTAAGGAGTTGGAGGTAGCTGTGAGCTGTGTGAAGCCACAGCACTCTACAGAGGGGGATAAAATGAGACCCTGTCTATACAAAAAAAAAAAAAAAGAAGTTAGTGTTCTAAAATTAATATAATAGAATGTCCAGCCCTTAATAGAATGCCCAGCCTTTTAATGTTTTCTTTCTCTAAATTAAATCTTTCATGACATCACAATATACGTACAATAATTTCAAGAAATATTTATTTCACAAAAAGTAAGGAATCTTTACTTGCTATTGATTTTATCTGGCATCTGGGCGTGCTCGGCTGGTGCCCTGGTACATCTGGTGACGCCAGGTAGGTGGCAGTGCAAATAAGTTTTCTGTTTCTCTGACTCCTCTCAGGCTTGGGCCATCGCGTATACATTGGTGCACACGTGTTTGATATCTGCAGCATCACTGGGTTTATACAGTTTAAGAGCTTGTTAAGTTTTAATAATCAGAAGGAATCATCCCCAAATATTTTAACAAAATACAATTTTATTTTAAAATAATGATAAATAGATAAAATAATGATAAATTGCATGTGTTGTAATCACCCATGCAATCACTGATTTTAAGAAAGAGCTCTTTAAAAGTTAATCCCAGTGGCTTATGAATTAGCAATAGATGCGACTTTGTAGAACCGTAATAAATCCAGGCATGTGTATCGACTTAAGAGCTGAGACTTGTTACGCCTTCTATTTTCTCGTGTTTATATGCTCTTTTTATTCAAAGGCTCTGAGTCAGAATAATTAGAAAGTAGATCATAATTTATTCATAACTGACAAATGGGGATTAGGGCAGAGGAATGCCAGGAAGACGCGAACAGAGCAAAATCTAATCGCCCACCGTGGGAAGTAGCCCCCCAGGACGCTGAACCTGAATCCCTCAGCTGTGATGAGTATCCCACCTGCAATTTCTGGCAGATCAAAGATGTAAACATCACTGAGTCTCTCCAGTTACGCCCAGGCAAGCTTTCAAAAGGGCAAATTCTGCTTATGGGCCTGGAAACAACAGGCAAATATCACTGATGTGCCATGAGGCAAATTAGTTTGATAAAGAATCTGGCGATTCTTAGTTTTCCTCTAGAATGAAGCAAGGGACGCCAAAAGCCTCACCATGAAAGCAAAACATTTTGTCAGAAAGCTGCATTTCTATGAGATATAATACCCGTGTGGAAGGGGAGCAGGCTGTCACAGCAAAAGGTGCTGGGTGGCGGGGATGCCCTGGGAGTTCTGCGCCCCTCAGAACCCAAGTGAACAGGCTCCCAGGGAACCTGACTCCCACCTGCCCGGGGGCAGCCGGAGCACCGCCCTGCACCGGAGAACAGCTACTCCACAGAGAAGCCCGCGGAGGGCCTGGGCCGTGGCTGGGAGTATATTCACCGCTGAAAAATGAAGCAGAGTACCTCAAATGATTTTAAACACCAGCTAAAAGCAGTATTTGCTCAAGATCTGTGTCTAAAAGGCCTTGCACAGACCAGCAAAGAAAGAACTGTTTCTGACAGGTTAGCAGCTCTGTCTCCGCACGGCTGGATTCTTTTTGTACCACGGGAAGGGGCTGACTTCCCACCCACCTGCCGGCCGTGACCATTACAGTGCAACAGGTGGCATATCCCTGGGGGCTCGCTCACCGCCACCATCTCACTGTCACTCCCTTGGGCTCCACTTGCTGATCCATAGGCGTGCAATTTTAAAATACGGAGAAATATTATACAGACACATGGAAAAGGCAGTCATAAGAATAACGGAACACAGAGTTGAGTAAACATCTTTTAAAACATGTAAGAATATACGACTGTGTCACATACTTTATGTGTTAATATTAATTTCCCCTGGAATTTGCAAGTCCTCAAAGCTGATGTTGCTCATGAGACCTTTAGAAATGTTGGTGCCACCGCGATACTTTTTCAAGGATACAACCAGTATAAACATCAAACCTGGACAGGTATTCCAATTTTCTTAATTTGTTGCATGTAAAATGATCAGGAAATACCAAACTGTAGGTCCGGTCTTTCTCAGAAAGATATTGAGAAGAAAGTCCCTTTGAGGTGACTGATTTTTATCCATCACGCCAAAGATGATCTGAGATCTAACAAGGCGTCATCAGATGAGTTCAAGGTTGACATTTACAAGGGGAGTGACTCCACAGATGTTGACCTGTAAGTGTCATGGAAAGCGCTTAATTAGCGGGGTTCTACGCCCGTCACAGTGGCAGGCTCTTACTGACTGAGTGATTTTGATGCCTTATCTGACTTCTTCTGACCTGTTTTATTCCACTTGTTTCAAATGCCCGTCTTGTGAGGCCAGGTGCAGCAGCGCCTTTTGGGGAGTGTTAGCCGTCTCTAATTAATTACTCCAAACCTGTGCTAGTCTGATTGTCACTCTTTGGCCGCCATAGAAACTCAGCTCCTATAAATTTTTAGTAGGTGTCTCTTTTACTATTCACGTTATATTTCACGAGGTAGTATGTCCAAGCCTCGGGGAGTCTAAATCTTCATCCAAAATAATTGAAAGGAGGAGGATGTTCTTCTGTGGGTGCACCCTAACTATCGGAGGGAGCCTGTGAGGTTCCGCACGTTTGCTCCCATCAGGTCTGAAGTCGGGGTGCCTGCGTCCTGCTCGGCTGCCTCTAGGACTCTGACATCCCGGTGCTAAGAGGGCTCGTGAATAGCTCAGCTTGGAAGCCTGTCGGGGCCGGCTCCGTGCACCACGGGCTCTGAAGTGGGGTCACTGTCAGTTCCTCCCCCTGTGCCCACCCACTGTTGGGGTCTCCCTAGATCCCAGATACTCAGAGAACATCCAAACGCTTCCAGCCACGTTCCAGCGTCTCCGTGGAGGTTAGATTAATGACCATTTCCTTAGGTGAAAGTCCTGGTTTCTGGCAGTACAGACACCTGTTACTACCCCCCCCTTTTTATAAGTTTCAGTCTTTTCTTTTACCTTGTACATTATAAACTTGGCCCAACTAAGCTGATTGCCTTAAGTTCTCACTAGCTACTATTTTATTACAGTATGCATTACTCAATTTTCTTTCTTTCTTTTTTTTGCAGTTTTTTTGGCCGGGGCTGGGTTTGAACCCACCACCTCTGGCATATGGGGCTGGCGCCCTACTCCTTTGAGCCACAGGTGCCGCCCTACTCAATTTTCTTAAAAATTACAAAGACCGTATCCACAAGACAAAATGTAGACAGAAAACAAATCATACTTATGCCACGAGAAGCAATCGCTATTAATAATTTACTAGGTACATTTGAGATATTTTTATGTTTGCAGAGGGGTTCGTAATTTGTAGTTATGCTTTGCAATGTAACATTATACTACAAAATCTATTTGAGTAATTGAACATTATAGTATAAAATCTATTTGAGTAATTGAAACTGTTTTAAAAACAAAACTGTAATGTCTCTCACATTTTCCTTTTTCCTTTTTTTTATGTTCATAGCTCAAATCATGATTTTGATTCATGATTTTGTTCAAATCATAGCTGTGTATGTTAATGCGATCATGGGGTACAATGTGCTGGTTTCATATACAATCTGAAATATTTCCATCGAACTGGTTGACATAGCATTCATGGCATTTTCTCAGTTATTGTGTTAAGGCCTTTATATTCTGCATTCAGTGACTTTCACCTGTGCCCTTCTGAGATGCACCATAGGTGTGGACCCACCATTTTTTCATTTTTTGTGTGTGTTTTTTGCTTGGGGGGGGCTTAATTTTTTTAATTTGTACATGTTTTGCTGGGTTTGTAACTATCTTTAATGTCCTTAGACCCCATTAATATACTTAACAGGAAGAGTCACTGAATATGAATTATTTTTAGGATGTGAGAGTGTAAGGTTATTTCACATTAGGGAGAGGAAAGAGAGAGAGCAGAGCCAGGGAAGGAGAGTCGGTCTCAGAATTGACTGTGCTGGAAAACATTCCTCCAAATCCTTGTACTGATCAGCATTCGCCTCAATAGGGCATGAAGTAGCCTGATACGCACAGTCTAATGTGTCTTTGCTAATTGAACAGGAAAGAGACAGTTCTGCATTTTTAATTTATTTTTTGTTTGTTTTTAAGACTTAATAGAGCCATTACTAGATGATCAAAAAAGTAGTTATGGACTATTTTAATACCTGTTCTATGAATTGCACGTCCAGGCTCTTGACCCGCAGTGCTGGCAAGGTGGCAGTGCCCCACGTGGTCGAGATGCGTTGTTGGAAAGGTCAGCGCGCACTTGCTTGTTAGCAGTGGTCATTTTGCAGGGCGCCTCCACAGACCTACGTGAGCACCTCGCACTGTTTACCAGTGGGACCCGCTCCCCAGGCTCCCATCCATGGCCCATAATAAATAAGTGTCGTATAGGTTTTCTTTTTATTTCTGTTGGCTCTGGGCCATCACAGCCCTTCTACTAATCTGTCTGATTTGTATCAGGATCACATGGCATAAATCTTAAAATTTTAAAATAATTTCAGTATTTAGTCAAGTATATTCCTGCCTAAATTTTGTCACAATTATAATATAGATAATAGATACACACACAGAAATGTAGTCATTACAGATACATTGTATCTGATACAGATATATTGTTTCTATATAATATATATACACACAAATATTTCTATAGAAATATTATATATAGAAATATCTATATTATAAACAGATATTTCTATGCATGTGTGTATATAGAAAATATATACAGAAATACATATTGTATCTATATTATATACAGATACACACAGATATTTCTGTGTGGAATATCTGTATGAGTGTATATATATAATATTGATACAAACAGATATTTCTGTGTATGTGTATATAGAAAATATATACAGAAATATATATTGTAGCTATATTATATACAGATACACACACAGATATTTCTGTGTGGAATATCTGTATGAGTATATATATATAATATTGATACAATATATATTTCTGCATATATTATCTATATACACACACAGAAATATCTGTGTATATATATAGATAGATACAATATCTACATTGTGTCTATAAAGGAATTGTAACCATAATCATAACCATTTGAACACATACTCTTATGTTGTTGCTTTAAATACCAAATTATTTTGGTGTGTTATCACTAAAATAATATTTAATTTTAAAGACAAATGACAGATACTATGTGATTTTAAACAAATATACTTGGATTGAATTTGAATACTGTTATATGAAAATATAACATTGAGCTTCTTAAATCATTCTCATGGAGTTTTTAATTCTCTTAGCATGTCCGTCACGCAATACAGGCATCCTTGGCTTCTGGTAATTACACTATCCTTCTACACTTAAACTTACACTGTTTGTGAGTAAATTGATTAAACTGATCTATAATTCCTTCTCATTCCTCCACCTTAGACATTTAATGCTGATAGATGTGATTCAATTTTAGAAAATGCTGAGAAGTCATGATGATGGAGGCAGCTAAAAAAATCAGGAAAGTGTTTGTTTGTCTTATTTTATACGTTTCCTTCCTTTTTTGAGCTCACTCGTATTTTTAATGCCTATTATTTTCTCATTAAAACAAGTGACTGCCTAAATCACATTATTATCACCGCCAGGCATACAAATATACTTTTTTTTTCTCCAGCTGGCAGAAATAGCATCACTCTTTTGCAACTTTATCTGCCCCTTACTTTTTTCTCCCTCTCAAAATAAATTAAAGCTTCGAATAGCTGAGCACATCCACATTCGTCACCGTAGTCCCACGCTTTTCTGTAACAAGCCTTGGAGACAGACCTGACTCAGCTGCGAGATGACGGGAACGAGAGAGCGATTCCATGGGAGGAGCCCGCAGGCATCTTGGGCTTCAGCCTTGGAGATAATCGGCGTCTGCTCTGCAGAGCCGCGCGCTGCAGGCACCAGCCACACGCGTGACTCGGGTGTGTGTCAACACTGTTATTGCACCAGCACAGAAGTGAGATGGTGGTTGATTGGGAAGATGAAGATGCGTATTTTCTCTTTATTGAACTAGTCAAGATTATCTCTTCTGCAAAAATCAACCAAAACCACCCAACTGAGAGTTGAGAACACACAGAGACTGCTCTTTTAGAGTTTGCTGTGGAAGGGAGCAGCCTGTGTCTCTGGCATCGGGCGGAGATTGGAGGGCAGTGGGACGAGGAGGGTGACACGGGGGTGGCGACCCACAAGCATGGCAGCCGAGGTCGATGTTGCTTCCTCTGGCTGGCTCCAGGCTGGAAATGAGGACAAAAATTAGGGAATCCGGCACCTGATACGTTCCAACCAATTTATCTGATTGCTCCAAAGGTGGTAGCTTGGCTTTGTGGACTGGGTGCTACAGATCAAACTGAGAAGAAATTGGTGTGAGAGTAGAGGTGACGAGTATCTCAGGTTGCACGAGTCCTGTCATAGTGTGAAAAGAATGGTGGGTTTGAGCGGCGCCTCGAGGATGCAGAGGGATTGTACCAAAGTTGGCCCAGAGGGTGTGATGGAAATGCTGCTTCAGACACACGCGCCGGCGTGTCCAGGCTGCTCAGCCTCTCAGCCTCGTCCTGTGACCTCCCGGCCTCCTCTTCCCGCCTTCCTTCCTATCCACGGCAACTTCCCTGGATGCAAACCGAGGTTTGGAAAATCAGGAGCAGCCTGGGCTGGACACACCACGTGAATCTATCTAATGTCCACACACTTGTCCACACGCGTGCAAGGTTTTCTTCCCATAGAATTATGATTTTACGTGACATGACAGTGCTTAACACTGTCTATTTCTCATAGAAATCCAGATGGAAGTATGGTTTATCCCATTTATATTATTTTTTTGATGATATGAATCACTGGTACGGTCTTCAAAAATTTCAAACTCAATTTCCAGGGCATCGCCTATGGCTCAGTGAGTTGGGTGCCGGCCCCATATACCAAGGGTGGCAGGTTCAAACCCAGCCCCAGCCAAACTGCAACAAAAAAATAGCCGAGGGTGACTCCTGTGGCTCAGCGAGTAGGGTGCCGGCCCCATATACCGAAAGTGGCGGGTTCAAGCCTGGCCTCGGCCGAACTGCAAAACAAAAAAAAATAGCCGGGCGCTGTGGCGGGCGCCTGTAGTCCCAGCAACTCGGGAGGCTGAGGCAGGAGAATCGCCTAAGCCCAGGAGCTGGAGGTTGCGGTGAGCTGTGTGACGCCACGGCACTCTACCCAGGGCAACAAAGTGAGATTCTGTCTCTACAAAAAAAACAAAACCAAACAAAACAAACTCAGTCCATGGAAATGACATTAAGGACTTCTTAAAACCAATTTTGTTATCAAAGTCCAAGAGGATTCGGCTTGCTTGTAAGACGGATATATTCTTCCACACAGCACTCTACCGAGGGTGACAAAGTAAGACTCCCCCCCTCCAAAAAAAACTCAATTTCCTTCCTACTTTCCCCAACTCCTTTTCCTACTTGTATGCAAATATTAGAGGATAATTTCAAGTGTCCAAATCACTGATACGTGTTAAGTTATGAAGAAAGTAACGTTACTTCTTCAGATCGGCAGTCAAGAATAGCAGCACATAATTCCAAAATACATGTACTCTACCCAGCTGCAGTGCCCCTTCTCTCAAACACCAGGGGGCGCCCAGGAGTCAAACAGTTGAATGCTGGTTTTTTTCCTCCATGGTACTGGCCAAGATAAAAAAGGGTAAGATTTTCTTACTATTTTTCCTTTTTTTTGCTGTAATTATACTGGTACTAATGGGAGTGGACGTGATGGTGGTTTTGCCTTTTTTAATATTTAATTTTGGGTGGTTTTTCTTTTCATGAGACGAAGGTAAAGATTCTTTTGTATTGAAATATTTCTTTCCAATCTGCTGTTGCCACTAAAATATCATATCTAAGCCTTCCATAAGAAATAAATCACATATTTCTTTAATTTTCTTATTGTAATTGGCCCTGATTCATTCTTTTATTCATATATATATGCATATGTATACATATGTAGTTTACATTGGTATACTATAATTTATATATACACATCTTATAAATATATATTACTTATATATGCATCATTACCAAAGAATTTTTTTTTATTTGCAGTTTTGGTCAGGGCCTGGCTTGAACTCACCACCCCTGGTATATGGGGCTGGCGCCCTGCTCCTTGAGCCACACGTGCCACCCCCAAAGAATATTTTTAAGCACCTGCAGGCATTTTAGAAACTTTCATTATCATACTGACCGTTAATATGATAATTACAAACTTTTCCCTTTTTATTCAGTAAATAAATTCCCACAAGACTCTTCCAAGACACATTATTCAATCCAGCCAATATTTCTTGAGTACCTCTTGGATAAGTGATTCTAAACCTGGAGAAAAGTTAGAATCAGCCAACAGCTGTTCAGAATAACAGGGTTATGGGGGTTCCACAATCCTCATGTTCTGGTTTAATTATTATAAGGTAAGAGTTAGGGTTTTTCTTTAAGGTATTTTAATGACTAATCTGTAGCCAGGTTTGAAACTTCATATTATGTGTGGGTAAAAAAACTGTTGTTATATAATTTCTTCATTCTTTTAGTGTAGCACACGGATTCTCAGCAAATGTCTGCTAGCGTGGTTAATCTGATGAAACTTTCAATTTCAGTATATACTAAATAAACACGTTGTACATAATGTGCTCAATAACATTTTTTAGTTCCCTCAGTGCATTTATAGAAGAAGAGAAAGTTTGGCAACGATCTCTGCCCACCAGGATCATGAAATGGAGTAAAGAGGAGACTCATCAGTAAAAGTGTAGCTTGTGAAAAAAAGCATGAAAGGGGGCGGCACCTGCGGCTCAAAGGAGTAGGATTCCAGCCCCCTATATAGGAGGTGGCGGGTTCAAACCCAGCCCTGGCCAAAAACTAAAAAAGAGAGAGAGAGAGAAAGCATTTGAAGGGTGGTCCCAAATAGCTCACCTTGTGTTTCCTTTTTGCTTTGATTTACTTGATCAAAACAGTTGATTTTATCATAAGAAATGAGGAAAGGTTCTGGGCTGATGTACGAGTGAGTTAGTTTTCATTTGTGACTTTATCCTGAGGCAAAGCCGTTGCTGCTGGGATAACTTAGATCCAAGCAGCTGGTTTATTTTAAATTTTTGAAATGTACATCATTTAAGATTTGCCGCCATCATTGATGTGATGCAATCTTTATTTTAAACATGTATTGGAAGAATGCAGAATCTGGATGTCAGGGGGTATCTAAAATGTCTGTATTTTCATGTATTAAAACAAAATTGGATGTGTTTTGGGCGGTGCCTGTGGCTCAAGGAGTAGGGTGCTGGCCCCATATACTGGAGGTGGTGGGTTCAAACCCGGCCCCGGCCAAAAACTACAACAACAACAAATTGGATGTGTTTTGCTACACCGAGGCCTAGACTTATATAAAGACGTTCTAGTGTCGTGTGTAATTTGTAGTGGAATTATTTACCGGATTCTTTTTAAGTCGGCAATATGCGTTGAGTGGAGGGAGAAACAAAAGATGCTACGCAGAGTTCGCTGTGGACACTGCTAAGTTCTCAGCGGAGAGGACGGGGGGGGGCAGAAGGTGCAGCTGAGGGCAGGGGGCTGGGAGGAGCTGGGCTGGGAATGAAGGTGGACGGGTCCAGCTCGGCCCGCGGTCACCTCCACAGGCTCCTTCCCTGCCGTGCAGGGAAGCTGCCTCCCCTAGAGCCCCAGGGTCCCCAGCTCTGTAGTGAAAACTCTAACAGGAGTTTCAGGCTTGAAATAGGAAGCACAAGGGCCACAAGGGACAGGCCGGCCCAGGGTTAGAGCTGACCGGGTAGAAGGACAGTCAGTCTGCTGGGTGGCTGGAAGCCCAGCTACCAAGTGTGCAGGCGGTCCAGGAGGGTCATAAGAAGACCCCAGTAATCACTCTCTACGAGGGGACTGTGCTCAGTACAAAGAAGGAAGCAGAGAAATGGAAAAGAAGATGAAATGAGGAAATTCACCTGTGCCCTAACCCGACCGCTAGTCGGGGCCGGGTGCAGTCACCAGGTCGCACAGGTCACATTCCGCATGTGCTGGAGATGCTTCCCTCTGAGTTACTGAAAAACACATCTTATATATCAAAAGAAACAACTTTTTTTTTTAAAATTTTCCCGCCTTTTTGCATTACCTTCTCTTGTAAGGTAAAATAATAGCGTGCCTTCGTAGCAGGAGATGGTGAAGGGAGTGTCACTCTGGGCACTTCGTGATGTATGATTCTGCTGTTACAGGTCCCCCGTTTCCAGGTGTTTTCTGTTTGTTTGTTTGTAAGACAGAGTCTCCCTGTGTCACCTGGTTGCCCCAGGCTACCGCGGCAGGGTATCGGCCCAGCTCACAGCAACCTCAAACTGCTGGGTTCAAGTGATCCTCCTGCCTCAGCCTCCCACGTAGCTGGGATACAGGAGCTTTCCGCCACACCCAGCCAGTGTTTCTAGTTTTAGCAGAGATGGGTTTCACTCTTGCTCAGGCTGGTCTCCAACTCTTGAGGCTAACGAATCCTCCCTCCGTGGCCTCCTGTAATGCTGGGAGTATAGGTGTGAGCCACCGTGCTCAGCCCCCTTTCCCAGTTTTTTTAACAAAGAGCTATGGAGTTTTAGCCTGGCTTCATTGGGAAATCAATTATAAACCTTAAAAGTACGGCAGTGGATTGAGAAACAAGAAAAGGGTATTTGTCTCAGTCTGTTCAGGCTACTGTACAAAACACCACCAGGGTGTCGTGTGAACAGCACAGGTTTTTTCCAACAGCTCCGGAGTCTGGGACGTCCACGAGCGAGGTGGGGGCCTGTTTGGTTTTGGTGAGAGCCCACCTGGCTTACGGGAAGCACCTTACTGTGTCCTCATGTGATCAAAGGGCTAAAGGGATTGATCTCGGCCATGAGGGACTGAACCCCTGATCTAATCTCTTCCCAGACACTTTACCGGCCACTACCCTACCATGCAGGTCAGGATTTCATGGGAATTGGAGGAAACCTGTACGCATAGTAGGCTGCAGCGTCACATCAGGAGATACTTTCCGAAATGTGCAGGATGATGTACGCAGCAGTGCTAATGAAAAGTGAACAATTTCCCAGTTTTTTTTGCTAAAGATTACTTTTTTATTGCAGTTTTTGGCTGGGGCCTGGTTTGAACCTGCCACCTCCGGTATATGGGGTCGGCGCCCTACTCCTTTGAGCCACAGGCACTGCCAGCCAAGGATTACATGTTTATCATTTTTTAAGCTGATAGATAGGTATGAATGACAGTATGTTGAAATCAGCATCAGGAATAATTGAAATCATTGAAATTGTTTAATTTTCTTAAGGTTATAAAGTAATATAAAAAAACAAAGAAAGTAAAAATCTTCCCATAATATTATATCTTAGAAGTTTGCTGATACATTTATAACATTACTATTTTACTCTTCTTAACATTAATTTCTACCTCATTAAAATTTTAATACACTGTATTTATTTTTATTTCTTTATAGCTACTGCAAATATATTTTGTTTAGTAAAAAATTATTTTCATGAATTTCTATAAAATCTGTGACCATACACATGTACATTATTTTTACTGGATTCTTTGCCTTAAGACTGTGTTAGAATAACAATATCTGTTGAAAACTTTCAAAGTGCTGACGGTGAGCCCAGAACCGTGCAGAGCTTTCCTTGTATTATCAAATGTGTTCTGCAAAGCAATCCTACATGGTACACTTTTTATTATTATTACATCAATGACAGATTCACCCCAAACTATGCATTCAGTAAGAGAGACATTCAGCACCACTGCTAATTTGATGACAAACTCCATAATTCTATTTCTCAACATAACAGTGCCCAAATCTAGACCAATCTTGACTGATCTTTGATCGGTTTTAATACTGTTTTCTGAAGGATCCGTGCCCCTTTCAGCAACACTTGCCCCGTGTAAGGGCCCCAGTCTCACTCTGCTCATTCTCCAGCACTGAGCACCACCATTCAGCACTGTTTTCACTGAAAATGAGTAAACACTTTAACCATTTTGTCTTCTTCCTTTTTTAAAAAACAAGTACAGTGAAAATACATTCTGTGCAATTAAAGCACGTCTTTTGTGAAGTTGCTGTTCTTGCCTTCCTCATGTCTATCTACTGGCATCTTCGGCGCTCGTCTTCTACACCCGTGTGGTCCCTTGTTGAGGATTTAAGGCATCGCTTGTCCACGGCGGCCGTCTTGCGTCTGTGACCCGGCATCTTTGAGAATTCCTCCCAGGGTGCGGTCACCCGGCCGCTGCAGGGGCAGGTGTCTTACTCACCTCGACACACTTCACACACACGCCCGTCAGCTCGTGTAAGACCTGGCTCACGTAAATTCATCTCAATCTTCTTTGGGTCTGAAAAGATTCTGTTGTCGTACTTTAATGTGCGGAAGGACAAATTGAATGTCATGTTAAAACAAAGGCCAACAGGTTTCTTTAATTATTATTATCAGCCTAAAGGAGCTAAACTATTTTAAACTCGTATAATAATGGTCTTGATATAGCGGCCCACAGTTAGTCAGAGTCCAGGTGCTAAAAACTGAAGAGAACCCCCTGCAGCCTGCGCTGAGCCCAAGTTCACAGACGAGACTGGCCGCTATTTCTAGCACATTTTAGTTTCTATTTATAAATTATCTTTGAGGCTTGTAAGCGTTTTCAACATATGCTCATCTGATTATTTATTAAGGCAAAAACACCATTTTTAATGCTATCTGGTGCTAAAGTGTACTGTGACAGAATCTATAGATTTTTATTTAAAATAAGTTATTTGGGGGCCTTATTTTACTTCATATATATAGAGAAAGGGATCTTCAGTTTTAATTTTCTTAATAAAACTGATACACAGCATGGTCTGATGACTAAAATGTATTTTGCGGAAATTACTTTTAATTTCATCGGTCATTATGTCTTTTCTAAATTAATAAAGATGTAAGTTATTTAGTTACATTACAAATGAAAATATCTAGTAATATTAATTCCTTTGAGATAATGAGAATCTAGTTGGTCACATTGGTAATATGATTACTAAGAGGAACAGCTACCACTTTCCCCCAAAATATATGACATGTCAGACACAGATCAAAGTGAAAGATATACAATTTCTCACTTTATTTTCGCAAAACTATGAGACAAGATATATTATTATCACTATTTTATAGCTGCTAGCCTAGACACAAAAAGGTTAACTAAGTTACTCCAGGTAATTTATTTATTCCATCTTTTAAAAAGTCAAAGAAAGTATCATTAAATGATCTAAAACAATGATTCAGAAAAAAACAGTGTTTGATAGTACAGTTGCAGAAATTTTAAATAAATTTGATTGTAACTATAAAGCTGAATTCCAATGATAGCTAAGATGATTTAGATTTTTCAGGAATAAAATTTGTGAATTGCACGTTTGTGTATGTGGAAGGTACTGATTTGTAAGACAAAGCTTATTATTTTTTTTAATTAAGAGAACTTTATAAAATATTCCTATGTATTTGGAATCACTAATATGTTTCTTGAGCATTAAATACCAACCAGTTATTAAAAGTGTGCTGTTAGGTAATAATCACAGCAGAATTATTGCCTTTCTACACGTAATTCCGTAAGAGTTTATAACCCAGGCAGTCTTCAATTGGAAGAACACTAGTACTTTATTAGGAAACGACATCAGCTTTACCCTCACTAAAAAAACAATTAGACACACGTGTCCATAACCAGGAATTAATTCTTTGTTATTGCTTTGAAACTGAGCTGTTTAAAATTAACACATATGTGAAAACTTCCATATTAGTCAGTGTCAGTACGATGAGGCCACCATGCGATCAATTATTACCAATTACAGTAGAATATTGATGACTTAGGAGTGTCACTCATAAAGATTAAAGTGAAAGAAAAAAAATCAAAGAATCATCTTCATCTCCAGACACCGGCAGTCAAAGTAAAAAGAGCAAACTCTCCTCAAAGGGCCCTTTATTTAATAGCAAATACATTAAGCTTTGTAAGACATACTTTACTGCCGGAGTCTCTGTAGCAGCTCCTGAGGAAACCACAGGCACCGAGGACCTGGTGATGCCGTGTCCCGGGACCTGTGTTGACAGACTCAGGTGTGGGCTGGCCTTGGGCCTCGGGCGTCATGAGCCAACCCCTAATCTGCATGCCCAGACGAGGCAGAAACAATTAGAAAGTCAACTTGTATAGCTCCAGTAATTGTTTCAAAGACCCGAAGTAGATGTCAGTATGAAAAAACATATCAAGATGTTCCAGAATATTTTATAGATATTTTGCCTACTCTTAGAGTATTTTAATATTTTGATATGCTGTAAATCAAACGTTCAATATCTCTGCAGTGAAAATATTTGTTTGGCATATATTTTAAAATACAATAAGTAGATGAATTGGAGATACATGTCCTGTATTTGCTTTATCAGAATTCCATTTTAGTGATTGCCAAATTTGCGGCCATTCAGTAATAGTAAAAGTGAAAACATCATCAGTACTGCAAAGAAAACAGATAAAACTTTGTCCACTTTTTCTTTGTAAATGATGCATTGGAATTTGGTTTGGAAATATTGGCTGCCTCGTGGCTCAGTGCCTGTAGCTCAAGCGGCTAAGGCACCAGCCACATAAACCAGACCTGGCAGGTTCAAATCCAGCCTGGGCCTGCCAAACAACAATGTCAACTACAACCAAAAAGTAGCCAGGCACTGTGGCAGGTGCCTGTAGTTCCAGCTACTTGGGAGGCTGAGGCAAGAGAATCACGTAAGCTCAGGAATTGGAGTTTGCTGTGAGCTGTGATGCCACAGCACTCTACGCAGGGTGATAGCTTGAGGCTCTCAAAGAATATATTTATATATATATATTGTCTGTATCCATTAGTCTGTGAAAATTTATTGGATTTTTATACTTTATTTTGTTCTTATTTGATATAAAATAGAACAGACACATTTCAAATAGCAAGAGTTCAAAATAGACAGATTTTAAACAAAAACCAAGACCCACTGATAAGGGTGTCACATTACAGACCTCACATTTCAGTTTACTACTCAAGGCACTATAAATGCCTTTCTTTGGAAAAAGTAATAAAAGTGAATGCATTGAAGCACTAAATAACTTCTCTGCTATGTTCTGCTGTCAGTTTCCGTGGGCTCCATCAATAAAGTCCATTGAAAACAATAATTTACGTTGTATTTTCTAGGTTTTGCCCTATAAATATGTGGACAATTTCTAAAAGTCTTGAATGCTGCAGTATCCAGAAAAGTGCATGTGTTATACACAGTTTGCTTTTTCTATATAGAAATCATTATTCAAATATATATTTGGAGATGCATTTTTTAAAAATCCGAGTGTAAATTGAAATGGGCTGCCTTCCATAGACAATTGAAGCAGTCACAGAAGCAGAATATTTTCAGTAGACGTTGATAAGTCTGGTGGGTCAACCCAGCAAGACCTTGCTCTCCCTCCAAATGAGCGTGGAGACTGTGTGCAGCGGGTGTGTTGAAGGGCTCTTTAGGATGCCTTCCAAAGGTAAATTTTGAGGGAATTTCTGAGGAAAGACATAGTCAAATAAGCGAACGTCTTTATATGTCTATATTAATTGCATGCAATTAATTCAAACCTATTGGCTTGCTTTATTTCCTACTGACTCATCATTTTAAGCAAAATAAAATTATCAACATAGGACATCCACCCATAAAACGCTTCTTAATCTGAAAGGCTTTGTGGAAAGGCTTGATGGTGTGCGTTCGGGGTTTTTGGTTTGGAAAGGGCAGGCGGAGGTGCGCGGAGCTGTGTGGATGCTGCGTCTGTGGGAGTGGAACTGTCCTCACGCTGGGCTCTCTCCTTTGCCTTTCAGCTGCTGCGCTTGTGGCTGTGGGAGGGCGCCCGTCCTGTGCGCTGTTGCCCATCCAGGCCTGACATGGTCAGTGTCCCTCCCGCGTTCACTCTGTGCTGTCCTCCTGCGTCCCTTTCCTTTCTCATGTGTACCCATCTGATCAGTCAGAGCACCAGTTACCTCATTAGGGAGAAGCGTGGGGTGAACCTGCCTCCCAAAAGTGAATCCTGAGCAGTGATTTCACGATGGATTATTTTAAATTAAACAGGACCGTGGCACGCCGTCCCGTGCCGGTCATTCAAACTCTCTGCTTAGGCTTTCACGGTGGTTCCGAATTAAATTGGGGAGTCCTAAGCCGACGGCCTCCTCTCTGCACTCAGCATGCCCCTGTTTTCTTTGTTGCATTAAGTAAATCCATATCACACGTGGAGGCGGAATGTCCTCTGTCAAGGTGGAGTCACCTTTTCTGTGTCACAGCACCGTGGGTGACGGTGATGTAACTGGGACTATTGTCATCTCATTGTGGATACGTGTGTCATCGGAAAGTAAAATCACATGTAATTTTAAATGGTTTATCTCATTTTATTAAGTGTTAATTATTCTGGATATTAGAAATGACATTCCTACTTGGATACCAATGAAGTAAAAAAATGTGCTACTTTTTTGGAATCTGTCCAAATGGGAGGGTCTTAATTATTTATAAATACAAATCTAAAATATGCATTTGTGTTATAACTATGATACTTTTGGCTAGAGTATGATACTTTTGGCTAAGACCATAGCACTCTATTCACCGATTTATAGGGGACTTTCCCTTAAGAAGAGCTACCTCATTGGGCGCCACCTGTGGCTCAAACAGAGTAGGGCACCAGCCCCATATGCAGGAGGTGGTGGATTCAAACCCAGCCCTGGCCAAAAACTGCAAATAAATAAATAAATAAATAAATAAAATAAAAAATAAGAGCTACCTCCTAAATATTCCAGACAATTTCCTCCTAGATTACAAAATCTAAATGCAATTTATTGTGAATTAGACAGTCTAAATTTTGGCACTATTGTACTGAGTTGTTATTTGTACTTTAAATTTGCCAAAAAAAGGGAAGATAAAATATATTTTGGAGAATTATGGCATGTCCTAGGGGCGTTTGAAATTTTTACATGTATTCTCTAGATATAAATTAATGTTTGTTGCTTAAAAATTTATGTGTGTGAATGGTGGTCACAGATGTGAAGTGGGGGACGGTGCGCCAGGCATCTGAGAACAGGAGACAGGCGCATGTAACTCAGAAAACTTGTGCTCAGCCTTTTAGTTTTATATTGGAAAAAGTTTTAAACTTAATGTGAAGGTAAAGATTTGTCCCAAATCATTTAACCTACATAGGAAATTCTTATGGGCCTGGGGCTTTAGTGACAAGCCAAAGAAAACGTGAAATCTGGAAATCAGCAAAGTATAATAAATTAAATGGTATTACGCCCTGATTTTTTTAATGTGCTATGAAAAACTAAAACATGGTCACTGAATTACCTGGTCTACTCCAGTCCTTAAAATAATCCTAAATTTGATATAAATTAAGTAAGATAAATTATCACTGAAGCAAAACACAGTATTTACATCTCAGAAAAAAAGGTTGACATTGGACTGAACGGCCAAGACGCGTCCATGGAAGTGTGAACATTTCTGAGCCCTCGGCAAAGACAAGCGTTAGCTTAATTGAAACGCTTGATTTTAAAAAATAGAATCCTTGTCTACTGTGTCATTGGCTTCAAGAGGTTTATAAAATAAATAAAAGTAGGAAAGTAGGAGGCAGAGCTTTTCCTTCACAAAGAACACACCAGAAAAGTGAGGGTAGACCACACTGTCCTTTTTTCAAACAATGTGAAGAATTATTCATTGTGGAGACAATGAACGTGTTTGTGTGTGCACATATATTTGTATTTATACATGTGTGTGTTTGTGCAAAAGCGATTTAGCCACAAAGGTACTGACATTCTCTTAAAATACTAACAGTTTTCACGGGAAGGTTAGTGGAAGAGCTGGAATTTTTTTAAGAAGCGTATTCTTAGTAAAGCAGAACAAAGCAAAGAGACAAACTTTAGTGGATCTCATATAAATTAGACAGTGATGAAGTCGTTCAGAAATAGAAATGGGAAAGAATAAAAGACAAAAATGTTTTTATTGCTGTGTGTTCTGGAGCTCCGTTTTATAATTGCATGTCACTACCAGGTTTCAGAGAAGCGTTTGTTTAGATTAAAGCACTGGAGAGAAAACAGCCTTAGATAATGGGAATTAAGGGCGGAGAAGACGCGTTTTTCTGGTGGAGTTAGTGCAAAGCTAAGAAATCTGAAATCTTGTCATCTAATTTTGTGTGTCTACTCAAACCAGCATTTTCAATTGCCATGTCAGTGATTTTCCAGGCACAGCCTGTCGTTACCACGTGTGAGCAGAAACGTTTGCAATTATAGAATCGAGATGGGTGGACCTTGGGATCTCGGAATCGTGTTGTTTTTCATTCCTGGAAGCATCGTTCATGAATACATGGATGATTGGTTTTGACTTTAATACAGCAGGATGCACATACTTTAAAGTTTCTCATCCTCAACTTAGCTGGCTTTTAGAAATACTCTGAGAGACGTGGTGGGAATTTTAGGGTTGAAGAGCTTGATTTCAGAACTGCAGATCAACAGAACCCTTGGTTTGGGACTTCAGGTACACGAAAGGGTCTGCGCGGCTCTGAATTCTGAATCTCACTCTGTCGTACTTCCCACCGGGAAGCCACTTTCCATTATGTTTCAAGTGCAGGAAACGCCACTTCTAAGATGAAATTTGTGATTACATGTTGCCATTTTTAAATCCTTTTATCTCAAATTATTTTTCATCACTGTGGTTGCTTTCTTTGTTGATAAATATACGTTAGTATTCCAAACGTTGCTTTGACTGAAATCTACCCACTGCTGGAAGCTGTTTCTGAAATATTTTGAATACGCTGAGAGGCTCAGATTTGAGCGTCCTGTCCCCGGGACCGCCCACATTTTTCTCAGACATGTCTTTTACCATTTGTCTTTGCTTTTAGCACCATCACAACCAGCTTGAAACATTCATCATCATTTCGCTTCTCAAGAAAATGTATTTTTACAAAGCACCAGTGCTGAATTGACTCTTTAATATAACGATACTAATGTGAGCACGTCCTACAATAAGGTTACTGTTTATCTCTGAATATTGATTTGTGTTTGTAGATACAGAAACCAATATGTATCAATAACATGATACATAGTATTTATAATAAATCCATCTGAAGATCTCACAGCCCCAAAGCAACTATTTCTTGCATTTCTCAAAATCAAACGTATGTCAGATTATTTTTCCATTCATTCACTTTCGTACGTCCCAATGTTTTTATATCATTCACTGCGTCTTCTGGGGGGTTCTAGCTTCAAGGGGAAAAGCGTCACCACTTGGGAAATAGAGACGTTTAGTTATTTTTAGTCATTTACCTAATCGCTGATCTTCAGATCATCCTCATTTTTGAAAACAACTCATTTTTATAATTTTTAAAATATTTTTAATGAGAGACCTAGGAGATGAACACTAGCTCATCTTATGAAGCGGATATTAAAATTTCTCATACAGGTGGCACAGATATTAAAAACAAAACCAAAACACAACAGATTTCTCTGGCCAAAAGGATTATGAATCTTTTTGAAACGTTAATCTTAACTTTCCAATAAACCATGTTCGTTGGTCTATATTAACTGTAAGTTTCTTGAAATTTGAAGCAAGAAAGATTGCATGTGCACACACTATAACAAGAATTTGACTCATTTGCACAAGGTATGTAGAGCTAGTCCCACAGCCCCAGGGAGGGATGTAGAAGTAGTCTTCTCTTAAATATAGCAGAAAAGTAGAAAAAATAAATCTTTCTCTCTGTAATTCCAGACTTTCATTTAAACTGCCCTGTGGCAGGTAGAATTCAGGGTTGCTGGAGATTTGTATACAGTATACATTTTAGCTGAAGGCTTGCTATGTAAATACAACCACAAACTCTTGCAAAACTTTATTAAATAATCATGAACTCTCACACCATGGGGAGGTATTAAATGGATCTGCTCTCACCGAAAAACCCAATGGTGGCACCCGTGAAATAGTTTTAAATTAATAGGAAATTAGCTACTTTAGCATTTGAACAAAACTTGCTAAAAATAGGGAAATGCAATCCTATGTGCTATACTTTATGAGATGCATCGTTATATCCAGATTCTAAGTCAATTAAAATTTAATTCAACATCGAGACTAGTTGACAATTTATCTTCAGTGATTTTAAGTATTTGAAACCATTCTGATCTCCCTATTAAAGCTAATTTAAAAAATACTTTAAAAGTTCATTAATGGAAGAGGTATAAATTTATATACACTACACTATTATGGTGCTTTAAAAATGTTTCATTTTTAGAATATAAAAATATAAAATGATACGTAAGACACCAAATAAGAAAAAAATCTAGCTTCCCATGTGGTAAGTATCCTTGATCGTGTATGAGATGTTAACCCACAAAGTCGCCCACGTGTTTTAGTATAAATCATTATCTCCTTCCCATGTCCAAGAGGAATGTGTTTTTAAACATGAACACATTTCTCTTAATAAATACCCTTAAGAAATTTTAGCAAGTAAAAATAGATTAGTTGCATTTTTCTGTCTAACTTAAATCTATCTTTGAAACATTCAAAATCCCAGTATCCTAGTATTTAAAATAAGGAAAATATGGTTGAAAATTTATAAAGTTCTGTTAGCAAGACAGCCTCAATCTTTACTGGCTCATTGGACAGCCTACGCACTTAGATTCTTTTTGAAGAATACTGTCCCGTTAAATAAAACTTAATCTATCTCCAGT
The DNA here is from genome assembly GCA_963573935.1 of Arctocebus calabarensis. NCBI lineage: Eukaryota > Metazoa > Chordata > Mammalia > Primates > Lorisidae > Arctocebus > Arctocebus calabarensis. Next base: position 59,268 of record CAUYON010033446.1, on the reverse strand, counting down.
ATTTATTAGCTGTATTAATAACCTACTATCAAAATGCATCTTTATCTTATGAGGCTGAGTTAGCCGATCTTTTGCTTAAACCACCTTTGTTTAGTTGGAGAAAATCTTGAAGTAAAAGAATAAAACTGTGTCTCAAAAATGTGTAATTTATTCAAGATTCCAGCTATAAAATTCTTTCAATACAATATTAGGCAGTGGGTGAGGCCCTTATGTTAGCACAAGAAAATGTGCACTTATGAAGAAACATAATTTTGAAAAAGCTAAGTTAATCATTTTTTCTTTCATCTCATAAGAATATTAATATTTGCTATAATTTCTTGCCTTTTGAATCTTTTTACTTTGAAGTATAGGAAAAACATTTTTTTTTAATTCATGTGGGCCACAGAGGAACAGTATGGGGGTGCCCATCTCTGAGCTATAAACTGCATTTAATTACTTAAAAAATAATCAAAATACAAGACCCTACTCCTTCCATCAGGCATCCCACCCCATCTTACTTAAATTAAGGTAATAATTGGGCGGCACCTGTGGCTCAAAGGAGTAGGGCGCCAGCCCTATATACAGGAGGGGTTCAAACCCAACCCCAACCAAAAATAATGTAAATTAAGGCAATAAAAGTATTCAGTTTTTATTTCTGTAGACTGTGTGACAGAAAAATCTGATCATGCTGAGACTCGTATTGAGCAAGAATTTACAGTCTTACAGGGAATCCTGTTCACACACCTTTCTCCAGTGGCCGCCGGAGTGCCACTTAGTCAATCGCTAATTCTGTGCATTGCTCGGTACTCAGGAGAGCTTCAAATTCTCATCCCAAATTTATTAGCAGATCAGAAATTTATATCCAAGAACTTAATCATTCATTGGCACCTCCATCCCTACATAAAGATTATTGTTTATTATTTCATGTACGTGGAAATTTCAAATAACCAAATTTTGATGTTATGACCGCAACTAAGATTTTAAGATCTGCTTTGATGGTATAAGGGATATTTTACTCAAATACTTGGGCTAGTCATGAGAGGAAATAGATCGACTTCTAAAGTACTCATAAGATCATTGCTGTATTCATATATCAAGCACATCTCTGCAATGTTTTAAGTAAACATTAATTAATAAATACAACTTATGCCCAGGTACAATTTCTTTCTTTCTTTTTCTTTTTTTTTTTTTGAGAGAAAGAGAGTCTCACTCTGTCACCCTCAGTAAAGTGCTGTGGCGTCACAGCTCACAGCAACCTCCAACTCTTGGGCTTACGTGATTCTCTTGCCTCAGCCTCCCAAGTAGCTGGGACTTTAGGCCCAGGTACAATTTCTCATGCCTAGCTCTAGTACTAAAAAATAAAACCATATTGTTTTCCACAAGAGCCTGAGTCCAAATGATTAGAAGATGATTGCTCCACATACGAACGCTACAGATATGTTTAGTACAATAATTTCAGAGCTCTTTAACATCATGAAAGGAAGCAAAATGAGAGAGAAAAACCTGTTTAGTACAATAATTTCAGAGCTCATTAACATCATGAAAGGAAGCAAAATGAGAGAGAAAAACCTGTATCTTTCTCATGCCAAAAAAAAAAAAAGTCATTGTTTCCAGAAGGTCGGAGGCGTAGTTGATGTACAGATGACTCACTTGTTGACTGTGCTCTGATTGGTTACAGTCGCTCACCTAGAGCAGGTGCGGAAGCCGGTCCAGGGTCCAGCGAGCTTCCTGCTGCACCCTCAGAGGCTGGACGGCTGCCTGGACTCAGTCTGCCAGACCCTCTCGCACTGCTGTGTCTCGTTAAGATGTGTTTTAATGATGCTTTGGGGGGTTCCAGAACTTAATTTTATATGTTAATGTGGCGTGCAGCCGTATATGTTCCAGAGCTCCAGAGCTCCAGAGATGCTCACAGTCAAAAATAACTCCTTTCTGGGGACTCCTGACTCACACCCTAGGGAATAAAATGTTAACGGCTCCACACCAGCATACTCCCAAAACATTTTTCAGATGCGATCTAGTCTGATTTCCATTTTCATATGCGGAATTTGCATGCAATTTAAATATCGACAAAGATACTTTAATGATAAAAGATGTCTGAGGACACAGTGTTGAAAGCTCATTATTATTTTTTTTTGAAGGTGGGAGAGTTAAAGGTGGATGTTTGTTTCCTAACATACACTGTAGAGCGTGGATAGCATTTAGTCCTCTATAGAGTTCTCCTAACTAAAAAAACCCTTTTTTTTGTCAGTATTATTTAAATAACATAAATCTCAGGATAATTTTACAGAATCCTACTTAGAACATTGTTAAAAAGAAATATTAACAACCACTCTCTCTAGAGGAACATATGAAAAGATAATGTAATATCTGGAAAAATTATGAAGAATGTATTAAAATATAACTAAAATGTGTAATTTCGGTCTGATTTCGTGGGTTAGTTTTTCCTCTCTGTTTCCCTGGCGGCATGACTAGAGATGTTTCAAGGGCCCTCGAAGGATGACTCCTTCTCACTGTTATAAATAAAATTTGAAAAGCCAGCAGCTTCCTGCTGTGTATTTTCCTCACCCCAGAACATTATTTGTATTATGTATATCACTTCACGATTACTCATAATTTACTAGCTATACTTTACTAAAAGATTGTGTTACTTAACATTACAAATATGTGTATTTTTTTCCAGGAAGGCATAAAGTTGACCAATATTTTTGTAATGTATATGTAATTACACACTAGAAAATGACAGAATAAAATAGGTTTTATTTGTATATGAAATACACAACTATTTTGAAATATCCTGAAATATGTCATCAGGGAATAGTCTCTGTCCGTACCTGTCTCTTAGACACTTCATCTCCACCACACAGAAATTTTTGGTCTACATTGGAGTGAAAATATCATGCTAGTTGATTATTTTGGCTGTTTTTCCTTAATGTGGAAGGAAATGGAATTTTTTTTTTTTAATGAACTCAATTTTTTATGGTGAGAGCTTGTGAATAGCAAAACCCCCTCCGCGGGCCTTCATTAAAAATGATTTAAATATTTTCACTGCGGCCAGCTGTTCTGTGTCGTGTGGTTGACCATCCACTTGGTGTCTGTTTCATGTTTTCTCTCCAAGCACCTGCCATTGTGTAGACACAACGAAATATCACTCCCTCATCCGTTCATTCATTCACCCCTGGGGCAGATAGGTCAGGTCCGAGTCTAAGTCAGGGGCTGAGTGACCACCAGGATTTACAGGGGATGCTGGCGGCTGCCGTGCAGGAATGAACAAATCACAGGGAAAAGCACGTCCACATGACTCTGATGCCCGTGTAACGGGCACTGCACCCAGAGAGGGGCACAGGGGGCCGTGGGGCGCAGAGAGGACCATTTTGGAACAGCAAGGGGGGAAACGTGGAGAAGTAAAAGTGAAACTGGACTTTTACAGCTGGAAATTGTTAGGAAGAACATTGCTGATGAGTGAACCGACGTGCGTCTTATGTATGGAATCAGGGAGAAAGTTCGTGGAGATTTTAGGGAAAAGCTTAGCACAAGTGGAGTTGAACATTTGGGGTCGACTCAGGGCGTACGCTAGTGAGCGAGCGGAACGGCTCACGTATGATACTTGGCTGAGGTTACGTGAGTTTTGGAAAAGGAGAGTTAAAGGAACGAGCGTCTTTTGGAGGCATTGACACTAAGGCACAGAAAGACGACACCGTCTCAGCCGAGAGAGTGCAGAGCTAATGAAAGCAAAGATGGGTTTGAAGACGTTTGCATCACGTCCCATGTGGGATCTGGCGACTTATTTGTCGTGAAGGACACAGGAACACAAGTTGCACATCCAGGGATTAAGGACATGGGGGTGTCGGTAGCAGGAAAAGATTACAGTTGAAAGAAGCAAAGGACAAGACGCTCATTTCATTTTAAGGTCCACCGAGTTTGAGTATCAGTTGAATATCCCTGTAAAATAAATCTACCAGCAAAAAGAATATAATTCTCAAAAGAAATTAAACCAGGGGGATGGAGCGTTAGTGACATTGGTAGACATGGGTGGAGAGAGAGGGTCGAGGCAGAGAAGTTCATGCTGAGGGCCTATGAAAAAGTCGGTTTATAAATGAGGAGAGGGGCCAGAAGCACGAGAAAAGTAGTTAGCGGTCTCGGGGCATCATGAGTAATTAAAACCAAGATAAAGCATTGGCTTTGGAGGTTAGGGCGTCTTTTGCAAACCTGGGAAGGACAGATTTTCCATCAGCCAGAAGAGGGGTCTGGAGGACGTGAGATCCGTGGGTGTCGTGAGGAAGGGGGAGTGTGAGGTCGGAGGGTGGGTCTGAGAGGCAGGTTGGGTTTCACAGGGAAGTGGAGGTGAGCAGAAAGTGAGGGGCCACGGCTCCAGGACAACAAACCAAATCCGTGGGGTTCCAGGGCGACCTGTGAATCAGAGACACGTGTGGGTGATTCCTTCTTAGAGAGACAGTGGCCTCTGAGGGGTAAAGAGGGGAAGGCGAGCAGAGCCCGAGCCACGCGAGGGGCGTGGAAGGAGGTGAGAGGTGGGTTTCAGGGGCTTCCGACGCACCAAGGTCTGGGCAAGGTCACGGGCAAGGTCACGGGCTGGGACTGGGGAATCCCGGCCCGGGAAACGGGCTTTATCAAAGGAACGCTGAAGCTGTCAGAAACTGCTTAGATGATAATCGGTTTAGGATTCTAGTAATTTAACTGCTCGTGGGTTTGTGACCGTGCCGTGGTCAGCGGGCCTGTTCCAGATCTACTGACCGAGGCTCACTTTGTTCCAGGCGTTGCGGCTACAGCAAAGCGAAGCAAGACCCGGAGGAGGAAAAGACGCATTTCCATAACGGGCACAGTAAGCATGTGGAGAACAGGAGAACAGAGCAAAGCGGGGACACGTTCTTGTTGGTTCTGTCTCGTTTTAGGGTAGAGGATGTGTGATAACCCGTCGAAGATACCGTTTTGGAAAAGTGTTCTGTTAAATTCCTGTAAACCAATCGATGGGGACATTGCCGCCTTGTTCTAGACAACAGCTGGGTGGTTGATTCATTTCATTTCTTTCTTTCTCTCTTTTTTTCCCTCCCTCCCTCCCTTCCTTCCCTCTTTCTTTCCTTGTTTCCATTCTTTCTTCTTTCTTTCCTTTCCTTACTGCATAGAGTTTATTGACAGGGGAAAAGATTGATAATCATTATAAACAAAAGAAGGGGGTTCACGAAAATGGGAACGGGGCCTCTCGTGTGATGTGACCTGCGGGCCATTTCCAGATGTGTCCGACTGAGACTCACTTTGACAGAACCTCCAGCAGCAAATTCCTTATTCAATTCTTTAAAGAATATTTCCATTGTGACTATAAAATAAAAAACTCTTCACTTAATATTAAAAGCTATTATATTTGAAATCAAATTCCCAGGCTAATTCCAATTCCTGGCAACACAATGGGTAGAAATCTATCATTAAAAATACCGCCAGGTTAAATGAATAACATTTCTAAGTTTTGTTTTGTTTTTTTCTTTTAAGATTAATAGTGAGAATTTAGCCGAATAGATTTTGTAGCAGTACCCTTGCTTCGAACGAGCTTTAAAAAAATAGCCTAGGCCAGGTGTGGTGGCTCACACCTGTAATCCCAGCACTTGGGAGGCCAAGGCAGGTGGATTACCTGAGCTCACAGGTTCCACACCAGCCTGAGCCAGAGCGAGATGTCATTTCTAAAAAATAGCCCGGTGTTGTGGCAGGTGCCTGTAGTCCCAGCTACTAGGGAAGCTGAGGCAAGAGAATTGCTTGAGCCCAAGGCGTTGAGGTTGCTGTGAGCTGTGATGCCACCACACTCTACTGGGGGTGACAAAGTGAGACTTTGTCTCAAAAAAAAATAATAAATTGAAAAATAGCCTAAATGAATTTTAGTCATGTTATTTCAATATGCTCATTTTTCCATAAGTGGTACAGTGTGAGCTAATTTACCAAGTAAATGTCAAGAAGAGTTTCTTCTGTTTTTATCACTTTGCCAACGTCAAAATCATTAAATCCATAACTAATGTTGCAAAATATTGAGTCCGTCTATTTCAGAGACCTCCCAAGTTTAACAGTAAAGTAACACTAAGAGGGTGACATTTCCATCCTTACCCTCTAAAGGTGACAAAACTGAGACTTCTGGGGCACGGGGACCCCCCCACCCCGCACAGCGGCACACCCTGGCAGAGGCAGCAGGCGGAGTGGTTTCTCATTTTCCTCCGACTCGTGTATCAGCCTGATTGCATCAGTGGTGTAAAACAACTGAGACGTCACTGAGGATTATTTTTGTTAAATTGAAAGTCTATAATTCTATTTCTAAGTGGAACAGAATGCACACCCCTGAATGACCCACGCACCGTTTATTGTCTGGCTCTCTCTCCTCCAATCTGTGCTCTTTGGTGCATTTCCCGTCCAGTGCAGACGTCTAAGTCACAGAAGGGTGCTGCGGAGACACCTCCCTGTCCTGACTCGCAAGGGACTGTCCCTATAGCGCAGCCACTTCAAGGAATTAGAGATTTAAGCCATGCTAGCATGTTCATAACGTGTATGACTTTACTTATCCAGCACAAGCACTGCTGTTTTAATGCACATTTGTTTTTGCAGTTAAGCTGCCGGGCGTAAGAACTTACATTGATCCCCACACCTACGAAGATCCCAATCAAGCCGTCCATGAGTTTGCCAAGGAGATAGAGGCTTCCGGCATCAGCATCGAGAGAGTCATCGGAGCAGGTGGGGCGACGCGCGTGACCCTGACGCTGACTTCTGCCTGCACGTCACTCGTGACGTGTCTCAGGGATGCTCTAACACTGGACGCCCTTCATCGCTTGTAATTCCCCAGCTTTCAAACTGGGATGTAATTGATCACATTTTAATGCAACTTTCTGTGCGGCTGATGTCTGTTTTATGGAATAAGAAACTGACACAAATTCTATTTTCAAATAGATAAGATGTCACCATTCACTACATGTATAGAGAGAATTTGTAACACCCTGAAGTATTTACATAATTCATCTCTGCCTTAATATTTTTATTTTTGTCTAGCCATAACCTTTGCTCTTTTCTCTTCTTATTAATTATGCTACTAGAGTAGAAAGAGAAAGAAGAAAATGTATTTTTTTAGTCTGTTGCTTTTCATTTATTTCTTATGCTTTCATTAAGCGTTTTGTAGGTGAGACGGATGGACTCCAATAATGTCCAAAATGTTTTAGGACCCTCTGCAGGTGGTTTTTCCTAATGTACCATTTATTTGATGAACATTGATAATGAAGTTTGCACTCTCCTTTTTGGCTCTTTTTTTGCAGTTTTTGGCTGGGGATGGGTTTGAACCCGCCACTTCCGGTATATGGGGCCAGCGCCCTAGTCCTTTGGGCCACAGGCGCCGCCCATTTGTAATGAATTTTTTAATTGTCTGCTTTAATATTTTAAGAGGCATTAGAGCACTATTAGAGTAAGAATTGCAAATGAGTTTGTACATTTTCCCTGTGTTTATCACAAGGTGAATTTGGTGAAGTTTGTAGCGGACGTTTGAAGTTACCAGGAAAAAGAGAATTACCCGTGGCTATCAAAACCCTAAAAGTGGGCTACACAGAGAAGCAGCGCAGAGACTTCCTCGGCGAAGCGAGTATCATGGGACAGTTCGATCACCCCAACATCATTCACTTGGAAGGCGTCGTGACCAAAAGTGAGTGCGCGTCGTGTGTCTGGGTGACTTCTGACTTTAGAGAGAAAGTAACCACTGCGATAAATCAATTTCTGTGACATTAATATTTCTCCTATGATGTAGTATATTTTTATCAGAGCCAACCAACAATGAACCTGAATTTTTATTTTTTTCAAAACACGTGTTAACTCATTGGCTGTGAATTGTGTCCCAGAAAAAAGAAATGTACCCAGAGCAATGAATCGGTAAAGTGGAAAGCTAGCAGGTAGGACAGAGGAGAGACTGGTGAATTCACAGCTAACCATCACAACGCACCCTGTCTGGGCGAGGGCACCCTTACAGCTTCGACTTAAATGCAGTAAAACAATTTATGTAGCAAAACGGTTTGTCCTCCCATAATATACTCAAATAGAAAATAAAAATCAAACGACCAAATAAAAAGCAGTAAAGTTATCAACATCTGTGTTTTATGTCTCTTTCAGTTTTTACCCTGACGAAATATTAATTTCAAAGTTTTGATTGAAGTATTACAGTTTAACGTTGAATGGAATTGCTATAACCATAGAAATATCATCTTTTAAGCAGATCCATTTTCTTTAATTTTATAAAAGTTTTTTTTTTTTTTGAGACAATCTCACTATGTCACCCTCTGTAGAGTACTGTGACATCACAGCTCACAGCAACCTCCAACTCTTGGGCTTAAGCGTTTCTCCTGCCTCAGCCTCCCAAGTACCTGGGACTACAGGCACCTGCCACAACACCCAAATATTTTTTTGGTTACAGTTGTCATTGTTGTTTAGCTGGCCTGGGCTGGGTTTGAACCCACCAGCCTCGGTGTATGTGACTAGCACCGTAACCGTGGACTACGGGTGCCCGGCCTTATAAAAGATATTTTAATTGTTCTACAATAGAAGACAGAGGAAGTTCAATAAAGCAAATCTAGTATTTTATTCAAAAATATCTAAAATTTCACATCCGTCTGTCTTGTCAAAGTGTTTTTGTGGTAAGCTTGTATATAAAAGGATTTTAAACATTTTTCAGTCACCCAAAGAAGTATTTAAGTGGCACGTAATTAAAACCTTTACTTCCTCTTCGTGCATTGTTCTGATTCCTTATCTTTTATACCCTGCATACCACTTGCTAAAATTATGTAAAAGTTTTGGCGGAGTTTATTTTCCAGGTTCTATTTCAAGCAGTTGTTTGACTTCAGTTTTTATTAATCAAATTCCAAATTATATATGCCAAGCATATGTGCAAGCAATGTGTTATGTTCAATAAGTGTGCTTATTTAATTGATTGTATATCCATGTATGCTGATTTGATTTTAATTATGAAAAGCAAAACAAAAACACAACAACAAAACCTTTTTGCAATAAGGGGATGGAAAGGAAACAAAGCAATCACCTGGAATGTAGCAAGCTAATTTCTAACTCACGATTCATTTGCGACAGGTCGTAGCTGGGCAGGCAGACGCGAGTCCTAGAGAAAGATTCCGTGAAGCAGATGCAAACTTTGACTCAGCCTGTGTCAAAGAGATGCACATCTCTGTCCAAATGCTCATGAAACATTTAGCAAAGGAACAAGATAACTTGCTGACGCACAGGCTTCACCCCTTAAGATGTGCTTCTTCCCCCCGTGAAGTCCAGGCCGGTGGATTATTCTCCCCCCGGCAGCCCAGGCAGGGCATTGCTGAAGTAAAAGCGCTTTCCCTGGTCTTTTCAGAAAAATCCCAGTTCTTACAGGTAGGAGAAAGGAACAAGAAAGAGGCAGGCAATGGAAAGGATAAAAGAAAAAAAAAATGGGTTTTTCAACAATTGTTTCCTTTGACAAATGTGTGAAATAATTGAATACTTGAAACTGAGGCTGTGAAAAATTAAATCAGAACTTGAATGTGACTTTATTTTATCTAAGCGGAAGGACGTTGAAAGGACATTTGTGATAACATGTGGTTCTAGGTATTGTGGTAAAGAATCGTTAACAAAGACAGAGTGAGGCGAGCTGCAGCGAGGGGTATTATCTCCTATAAACACAGTTCCTGACGGCAGGGTTAGTAACAAGAGCAGCGAAGTTTGACGACTGCCTGACTTCTTCTCATCCTTCCAACGACTGACGAATTTAGCTTTATGAACCTAAAGTCTCACTGTGACTCCCCGTTCCCCAAAGTGACCAGGAGGCTCTGCAGGCAGCGGCCGTCCTCGGCGGGGAGTTGAGACGACGCGTGGAGACCATGTCAGGCCCAGGCCACCGTCATGTCTCGACAGGGCAGCCTGAGCAGGCTTCACACCCAGGGCTGCGGGGCGAGGGACCAGATAGGAATGTGGGTTCTGCCGTAACCTACTGCCTGACTTTGAACAACTTAGTCGAGCAATTAAACATCCAGAACCTGAGCTTGTACATCGAGGTCCGTGGTGAGGGTGCCTCACAGGGTACTGGGGAGAGGAAAGGAATGAATACGAATGACATTTAGAACAGGCGTGACGGGGTGAGTGCTGAGTGAATACAATGCTTGACTTCCCCTTCAGCTGTCTTCCTGTGACTTGAACGCTTCCACCCCCAGTTTAATTCACAGTCCAGTTAACCTTCCCTGCTTTGTCCCACCTGCACTGCCTCTTCCTGGGAAACATGCACCTTGCGCCCACTGCCTTTTCAAGCTCTTCAAAACTCTCCTCGGCTCGGCGCCTGTGGCTCAGCGGGCTAAGGCGCCAGCCACGTACACCTGAGCTGGCGGGTTCGAATCCAGCCCGGGCCCGCCAAACAACAATGACGGCTGCAACCAAAAAATGGCCGGGCATTGTGGTGGGCGCCTGTAGTCTCAGCTACTTGGGAGGCAGAGGCAGGAGACTCGCTTGAGCCCAGGAACTGGGGGTTGCTGTGAGCTGTGATGGCACAGCACTCTACCCAGGGTGACAGCTTGAGGCTCTGTCTCAAAAAAGACCCTCTCTTCACATTCCTTCGGCTCTGTGAAACCATTTCTCAACACTATGTCCTGAACTTACCTCTCCTTTCAAAACCGATTATATGGAGATTTTTGCACCGTCCGCGATGTTCCTTCATTTGATCCAAAAGTTGGATTCCGATATTCCACTTAATTTTGTCTCTTTCACATCTGTTTTTCACTATTAGCCAAAAACAAAAATTGTATGCTCCCTAAAAATACAGATCTGTCATAATATCCTAAATATTTATGCAGGCTTATCGTGTCTGACCTGTGCCAGCCCCGAGTCGCCTTTTTTAAACTCTTGGAGCCTCATGTCACACACAAAAAGGGGAAGAACAGTTTAGATTCTCAGGAAGATGAAGAGATTGTGTCTGCATCACCCATGTGAGTGGGCTGGGGTGCGAGTGAACAAAATTACAGGTGTAATTATATTGCTCTGTTTGTTTGTATCTGTGGAAGTGAATGTATCACAGAGTAGCAGAAACAGACATTATTAGAATTAATATTTCACTACATTTATAGTCCCTAGATTTATGGCACAAGTTCAGACTGAGATAAATGAAGGTAACTCCTTATACTGGTGCAACTAAATCCCATGTATTTTATATGCACTGAAACCTTTATTTTTCAAAGCTTGTGTCATTATCAACAAAAAGCTCATACCAAAGTCTAGGAATTCAAGTCTAAAAGTAAGGCACCAGAGCCAGGAAGATAGTTTTAAATTTCCAATCCCCAAATCAAATATTTTTGTTTTTTTTTTTAGAGACAGAGTCTCACTCTTTCACCCTCAGTAGAGTGCGGTGGCGTCACAGCTCACAGCAACCTCCAGCTCTTGGGCTTAGGCGATCCTCTTGCCTCAGCCTCCCGAGTAGCTGGGACCACAGGTATCCTCCACAATGCCCAGCTAGTTTTTGTTGCAGTTTGCCCAGGGCCAGATTTGAACCCACCACCCTCAGTATATGGGACCAGCACCCTGCTGACACAGCCACAGGTGCCGCCCAAATATTCTGTTTTTTTTTTTTTTAATGAATTTTTTTAATTAAATCATAGCTGTGTACATTAATGCAATCTTGGGGTACAATGTGCTGGTTTTGTATACAATCTGAAATATTTTCATCAAACTGGTTAACGTAGCCTGTATAGCATTTTATTAGTTATTGTGTTAAGACATTTATGCTCTACATATAGTAAGTTTCACGCGTACCCTTGGAAGATGCACCGTAGGTGAGATCCCACCAATTACGCTCCCTCCACCCATCCTCCCCGTCTCCCCATATTCTTGGATGATAAATGGGTTATAGCTTTCACGTTAAAACTATAAATTAGTTTCATAGTAGCACTGAGTACATCTGATACTTTTTCTTCCATTCTTGGATACTTTGCTAAGAAGAATATGTTCCAGCCCCATCCACGTAGACATGAGAGAGGTCAAGTCTCCCTCTTCTTTTCAATGATATTTCCCATCGTGAGGCTACATGTGTCTGTAAAGAACATAAGCACTTCTTATGAAAACCTTTCTTTACCTTCACTTTTCATTCTGTACAAGCTAAAAGTCTGCTTTCCCCTTGCGCTTTCCTGCTGTTCAATGTAGGAAGGCTTCGACTTGTTTTGAATTTACCATGTTGCAACTCACTTCATTTGTGTCCTTAATTTCATGCTCTCTGATCTGATGCTAATTTATTCAGCAATTATTCTCAACCTGCAGCACACGGATAATGAGACATCAGTGCGACTAGATCTCGTGATTTTTCTGCGTGGAGCTGAGGTGGGAGTTTGAAGCAGCACCACTGGGCTTGGTGCCATCCAGACCCTTCCTCCTTCCATCACTGCCTTGACGCCAGAAGCTTCAGCCCCCTCCCAAATGCCTTTTGTGTTTTATTGTGAAACAGGACCCGTATCTCTGACAGGCGCAAAGACATACCTATACACAGAGAGATCTCTGGTCCTGCTGAGCAGCACTGACCATCGTGTGTACACTGATTTCAGGGACTTTCCATGACAGATGACATAAAAACCTGCAGGTCCTGGCTTAATTGACTCATTTGCAACGCAAGGCACCTTGGCGTATCAGACACGGCGCCAACTTCGACTACTTAATGAGAGTCAGGAAAAAGATTCCAAAGAGAAAAAACTGTAACTTTCCCAATGCAACATCCTTAGCTCTAAGATTTGTTTTTGTACCAGCGAAACGTTGTCATCTAAACTGAGTTACGGAGGATTTCTAGCAAGTCTTAGACTTCTGTACAGCAGTGCTGCTTAAACCAGAATATGTGTGAATAAACTTAGTTCTCCGGTAAAATTAATACATTTAAACAAAATATCGGGATAGCAGAGAAATATCTCCTTTTTTCTACATTTAAGGAGATGGCACATTGGATGACAATTGGATGAGCCCTAGACAATCTGACTCATTCGACACATTTTTCACTATCTCTCCCATCCGTTGCTGGTTCCGCCTTTGAACTTCCCGAGCTCGCTCCCTCTTCAGGCTGCATCCCGGCCGCCTTCCACTCCCCCTCTGGGCATTTTCCCACCTTAGTTCACAATATCCACACTGGCTTCTGGGCAGTTGCTAAATCGCCGCTGCTTTCCCATTTTATTGCCAAATGGCAAACAAAAAGCCCAGCATGCACCTGCTTTGCTACTTACCCTGACACAGTCTGGGCACGTTTCTACTTTCACTATTTCCTTTCTGGAAACCTCTCCCACAGTCTTGCCCTGCCCTGGTGAGATCGGCACTCAGCCCTAGAACATCCTCTCTCCTTTGTACTTGACCTTCGAGTTTAATGCACATATGACCTTCCTCAGATCAGCCTCACTTATCTTTATCTTTCCTTCATCCTGAGGGCCCGCCTGGCATGGGGTTGGCCCTCAATCCTGTGTACAGCAGAGTAAAGGAAAACTCCCCGGCCGTAAAGTAGAATTCAAGCTTTAGAACAGGAGCTTCAAAGGGCGAGCATTCTTCCACTGCTCTTTTTGGGTTTTAGAAGGTCCATTTACTCATGCGTAGGAATTCAGGAATGGGCAGATTATCAGCCACGGGCAGCTGTCCAAATCCCATTAGCCTATCGTGCTACACACTATATCATAGTTTGTATCTGCACGTATTTTACGTATTTTTGCCCTTTAAACTAATACAGGTTTGTAAGTTTCTTGTGTCTACCAGACAGGAGACGCATTAGGTAGATTTTTAAACAGACATAAATGAAAATAAAATAGGGAATGAGTAAATTGCAGTTATTAAAATATTTTATAGTAGTTAGAATCGTATAGGTTGTATTTTCATTTTGGAAAGTTTATAATATCATAAAAAAATTAAATAAAATATTAAAACTCATGGGAGAGAAGTTGCCTAAAACCCTTCTCGTAGGAACTTGACTCCATCAGTTGTTGCCACCGCTGGTCTCTGGTCTTACTTTGAGGATCTACCAGGCTCAGAGCTCTTCACGTATTATTTTCATCAGTTTGAACAATAATGCCGTGCCATATACACTGGTATTTGTTCTTTCATAGATGGTAAATTTCATTTCAGGAGAAGTGTGAAGTTATATGGGCTTTTGACATTATTGTATTTTTCTAATTTAAATTTATATAATTTTACAAATGATTTGCTCTCCTGTGTCAGTAGCAAACAGGAACCATGACAGAATTAAAATGTCTGAGTACCCTTCTAAACTCCGTCTTGTAGTTTTTTGTTTGTTTTTGTTATTGTTTGTTGTTTTCTCTTAGTAATAAGCATAGATATCCTGTTTTCCAGTTGACTATTAACCATGCATAATTGATTCACACATTTGTGTTACCCCAACCTTCCCATGGGGTAAGAATAGAAGTAATTCCTCATAGGCCAAGTGTTAGCATAATAAATAGAGTCCAATCCAAGCAGCGTGGCATAATGAAATAAAACTACAGAGACTTAAATGTGAACAGAAGGTTACATTTAGTCATTTGCAAGTCTTACAAAATGTTCCTAAGAGAAACTCAAGGACACTTGTTTTCCCGTGAATTATGATGCTTCTAATGAAATGTTCCATGATAGCCCTAAGTGGAATGAGCCTATTGACAATCTAATGGTTTCAGAAAGGCAGATGGTATGAATGCAAATAAAATAATACGTCCAGATTCAGCTGCAACTCTTGTGATGTGGCCTAGTTTAGTGTGCCTCTGGGGACATCGCTAAAATGCAGGATCTGTTTCAATAGATCCAACCGGGGACTGAGACTATATTTCCAACAAGCCTCCAGTCCAGGACACAGCCTGCATTTGTGTCACCTAACTTTGGGACACTTTATGGAAATTGTGCGTATTACCAGGAGGGAACATTCTCTTCTTTCTTGGAGACCTGTGATGGATGTTAGCACCAAAAAATCCTACAGTAAGGAAACAAACTCTCTCTCTTTTTTTTAATTGTGGTAAATGCACACACACAACTCCCATGAGATTTAATCCCTTAAAATTACTTTAAGTCACCGGTTTAATGTTCTTAACTCTAAGTGCCACGTTGCACGGGTGTCCAGAACCTGTTCGTCTTGCAGAACCGTAATTTTTCACTCATTGAACAGCAAGTCCTCACCTCCCTCTCTTTATCACAGACTTCGGAACGCACATGTGTAGCATTGACCTTCTGCAAATAGCACGTTTGCGGAGAAGGTTAATTCCTAACAGTTTGCCGTCAAGGCTGAATAATGGGTTAAGACATAATCGTGATTGCCAAACAGTTTGTATTAACACAAAAGGGAATACTTATGAGATTGTAAAATGAAATTAAAACATATAGTGAACATTGGAGATTTTATATAGCCAATAGAATGTAGGAGAATGGGGAGCAGCCTTATATTCAGGTTGATATAAATTTGATTCCCAGCTTTGCTTCTTATGTGACTTGCCTTCATCAACCCGAGTAAAGTATTGAATCTTTCAAAGCCTCATTTTCTTTAGCTGAAAAATGTTTATTTTGCTCTCATGGTTACGCATTTTTAATCAAAATTAATTATAACAGTGCCTTGTCAAGAGGAGGTGTTCAATAAATCAGTAAATTAGAGCTCTTTCATGATTATCAGTGATACAGGTGAATTCCACAAATGATGTGCTTCTATTCCTACCTAGACTCTGCCAGGGCTAGGCCCTAAATAAATAATATCAATTAATATAAAAACTACTCTGTAATTAAAATCAGATTTCACACGCTTTTTGAGCTCTTTTTACATGGATTTTCATAATATGTTTTCAAAATTATTGGCAGATTTACTCTGTATCTGTGCTTCAAGCTGGATAATGGAAAATGATTCATATGGTTTTATGGAATTTACAAGGGCTAGAGTCGGCCGCGTTAATATTGCCATGTCATTCCCAGGCTCACAGGAAGTGAGGCAAAACATCAGCTGAACTAAAAGTAACTAGCATTAAAATGACTTCAGCATGAAAAATAATCAAATGGGTCCCCAGGTGTCTATTTTTGTCAACACAAGAAGATCACCCTTGTTTGCGGACATTCGTGCTAATTGCTTTTCCCCCATCATGTGAAATACCAGCGATGTTTTTTGGTTCTTCTCCCATGTCTCAAACAACTTTTTCATTTTTGACAACCTCGATTGTCATAAATAATTGATCAGACTTTTAAAACGGGGGGGAGGGTGCCAGCTGCCGATCACACCGGTGAATGCTGGCTGCCCATCTCCCTAACAGGGAATCGCTTTTCCCTTCCCGGTGGGATCAGCTAATGTGAACAAGTTGCCTGGCCGCGCTTCTCCTCAGAGTGGAAAGGGTAACTCCCGTGAATTGCGGTTGAATTTAATGCACAGATTTTCCCAAGAAAGAGATATTTTACGTGGAATCCCACCCAAATTATGTTCACTGGACATGGGTGAGCAGCGGGAGTGTTTCTCACTAACCCCAAAACGGAAAGAAACGAGCCTAAAATATGAGAAATTCTAGGGAAACAGGAATGAAACTGCGGGTGTTGTAAGCGGCAATGCGGGGAATATGACAGGTGCGGCAGGTGTCTCGGTTTGCAGGAGGCGGCTCGTGGTGCGAGCAGGGAGGCCGAGCCGGCACCCCTGGTGTCTCCTGGGCGCAGTTTTCTGGTTGAATGCGACAGTGTCCTCAGCCCACTTCCATGAGGAGGGGACAAGGGCGGAAGCAGAGTCAGAGCGGCAGGTGGATTCCTGAGCAGCAGGTCTGTTGGGGCAGATCATTGCTTTAGTTACGTGAGGCCTGATTTTCAGCAGTATCAGCACGTACATGCTCCCGTGGCTCTATTACTTGTAAATTTATCAACACACCACACTTTTGTACTGTTTGATAAAAATGCGATGCCAGAGTTATTCAGGCGCCTTTTTCATGAGAGCGCAGTTTTTCACTGGGCTCCTCTGAATCCCTGAAATTGGGCCCAGGAAGGAGCGTGTCAGGGGCAGCGGCTGCTCGGGGTCCCCGCCTGACGGTCGGGGTGGACCTGACTCGGAGGAGATGCGGTCAAAACAGCTGTCGCCTGGGAGAAACTGTGGGGTCTCCAAGGAACGGGACTTCAGGCAGGATGCTCTGACATGTGAGGGGGACAGAAAGGACCCACAGCAAATTCTACCTGTGCTGGGGTTCGGCAGTGGGGAGCGTTTTCTATTCATGAACATAGTCTACAATTGTACTAAGGAGAAAACCTGAAAGTCTATAATGATTTTTCCCTCTTGTGCTGTCGGAGCCATTTACACAGACAATTTAAATGATTCCTTTTTTTTTCTACTAAAGAATCTCATTTCCATGTAGTTTAAAATCCATGTTCCTCACCTTAGCCCCTATCAGTTTCTGGTTTAATAAACAAAAAATTCAAAGACTCGGGCCCTGCTTGGCCTTGATGGGTTCCCTCGGGAGAACACCCGTCGGCTGTGCCGTTTCTGCCCAGGCACAGTTTTATCACTCCAGCCCCTACACCCAGGTTCAGCTCGGAGGACAGGGCCTTGGTCTGCACACGTGATTCTCACTTAATGCAGCCGCCTACAAACATGTGGCGTGAAGTATTTTAAACAGACTTTGCATTGAGTTTTATAAACGATTAAGAAAACAGGGGAAATTGCAATTTAAATTCTTTTCATTTCTTTAAAAGAAATGTGGCCTCCAAATGAGAAATTAGACCATCCTGCTTTTCTAAATCCTGAGATTTAAGAGAGCTTGAAATGGAAAATCTTATTTCATCAGCATTAGTTCTTTTTCGTATGTAATTATCAAACTTCCTCTCTCTCCCTCTCTCTCTCTCTCTCTCTCTCTCTCTCTCTCCCCCCTCTCTCTCTCTCTCTATATATATATATATATCTATATATATACATATATAGATATATATACACGCACACACATTTATGTAGAAAGTTTATGGATTATATATAGTTTGTGAATATATACATTATAGATAGAAAGTTTCTATTTATATATAAATTCTCTCTCTATATATTTGTACTTCTGGATAATATGATAGGTCTAAGCAGTCAAGCTCTAATTTCTATGACCTGGGTTAATCAACTTTCAAGTAAAATACAGATGCCTCTCTGGAGAACACCATAAGTTAACAAAGCCTAGACGTTTCAAGATTGTGTGGGCTTTGCTTCTCTTAATATTATAAAAAGTTAATGGGTTTATGAGATAGTAACTTTGAATTCATAGGTCTCCTTTTTCTTAACCTGACATGTTTTAAATTTACACTTAAATTTTATGTAGTCTATTTTTTTAAAGACTAGAGGGACATGTTTTCAAATGTATTAGTTAATGTGGAATGATAAATCTAGTAACTATGTTTTAGATGGTTTCCTGTATAGAATAGTTTTCTTTATCTTGTCCTTTTTATCTCATATTACAGAAATACTACGTGCAAAGAATCACAGTTTTATGGAAGATATGACTAGCCTATTCATCAACTTACACCTAGGAAGAATGTTAGTACAGGGATAAAAAGTTGATGAAAATTTATAAAATAATAAGAATGATTTTCTTATGTGTACAATTGTAAGTGACAGGCATTGATTCGAGGTGCCTTGGATACCATGTACTTGGTAGATGCACTTTGCAGCCTGTGGGATGTGTCACTGTTATCTTGATTTGACAGATGAGAAGCCCAGGCACAGAGATGACAGTCAACAGGACCAAGGTCACAAGATACTGGGTGATGTAGGTTTATAGCCAAGAAGGAACGTGGCTCCAGAACTGTCTTCTTAACATCTAGGCTGCACATCACTGTCATGTCAGACGTGAAAGGCAGAGAATTCCTTCCATCAGAATGGCGAGTGCTCAGGAAAGGTTTCACCCAGCACAGGGAATTAGAACAGGGCATTGAAGGCCCCGCACCTGTGGCACAGTGGTTATAGCACCGGCCACTTGCAACAAGGGAGGGTGGGGGGTTGGAACCCAGCCCAGGCTGGCTAAACAATGACAATTGCAGCAAAAAAAATAGCCAGGCGTTGTGATGGGCACCTGTAGTCCCAGCTACTTGGGAGGCTGAGGCAAGAGAATCACTTAAGCCCAAGAGTTTAAGGTTGCTGTGAGCTGTGACGCCACTGCACTCTATTGAGCACAACATAGTGAGACTCTGTCTCAAAAAAAAAAAAGAAAGAAAGAAAGAAAAGAAAAGGAAAGAATAATAAAAGGGCATTGAAGAATTAAAATAGAAGAAGAATGAAAAAATGGCGTTAATAAGTAGCCACATGGAAAGAAGTTGCAAAAATACAGAAATAAAGGCAGGATAGCATAATACACATGTTCACTATGAGAGCGATTAGGATACAAG
This sequence comes from Arctocebus calabarensis, assembly GCA_963573935.1. Taxonomy (NCBI): domain Eukaryota; kingdom Metazoa; phylum Chordata; class Mammalia; order Primates; family Lorisidae; genus Arctocebus; species Arctocebus calabarensis. The sequence continues at coordinate 39,939 of CAUYON010033446.1, read as the reverse complement.
TTTTTATTTAGAATTGTTTACTTAGAATTGCTGGCTATTATTTGACACATTATATCATTAATCCATTAAAATATAATTCTCCTTTCAATGCATGTTCTACATTAATTAGTTCCAATACTGGCAACCCTGTGAGTCTGTTTATCTTTAATGTCGATCTATTATTAACCTTGTGATACATTTTTCTCACAACCTCCACCAATTGTAATTGGAACTTACCATGTCAGGAATTTGCTTGCTACTCCTAAAATAGTATCTAAATAGAAGATACTATTTTAATGACTATGTATCATTTGGACACAGTGTATACCTGTGGTTGGATCTCCTAGAGAAGAATGAAAAACTCAAAAGGCAGCGGTTGATCTGGCCCTGTTTTCTTTTTCAGGTAAACCTGTGATGATAGTGACAGAATACATGGAGAACGGCTCCTTAGACACGTTTTTAAAGGTAGGGTTTGGGACCACCTTAATTATTCAAAATGACATTTATGAGTTAGCTCTGATGGAGTCATTGAAAGCTTCAAAACTTGAGTTATAAACAGAACAGAAATTGATGGAGTCAATAATTGTACTCCAAAACTAATGTTGTTGTGGAAATTGTCCTTTTCAGAAAACTTACACAAATTATATACCCTACAGTTGTAATTGCATGTTTATTGTCCAAAAAAAAAAAAAAAGTTAAAAAGACATGAAAGAAAGGAAGAAGAAAAAAGAAAAGAAAAAAAATAAGAGGAAAAGGAAACAAAAGCTAGAACTACTTAAAGTTCTCAAAGTACTGAGTTCCAGGCAGGGGGAGAAAAGGGTCTAAAGGGTTCGTGCAAATCATGATGCCCATGTCCAGGGGGGTCTGTAACCGCTCATGTGCCGGGGGGCAGTCATTTAATAATCAATAGCCAATATTGGCAGATCATCTGGATTTTAGCAAAATGTGTTTAATGTGCAAATCTCCCAATTTTAAACGTCGGAAACTCACTTTCTTAAGAAATAGCTTGTGTTAGACAATGTACCAGCCTTGCAGCCCTGACTAAACCTGTCGGCTGGCTTGTCATCACTTCGTCATGTGGACGACGGCTATTGATCACACAAGGGGGTGGGCCGATGGCGTTGTCGGCAAGCGTACAAGGGCGTGTGCCGTGAGCACACTCGGGGTCCACTCGTGAGCCGAAGTTGCTGTCTCCTCTCCAGCCTCCACCGACTGTGGCCAAATGTTGTATCTGTTCCTTCACGTTGGTTAGTCTCCTTTTTATTGATTATTTCAGAATAATCTCTGGTTGAACCTTTGGGGTCCGTGTGAGCGCGTTGAGCTCAGTGCCCTGACAGACAGCAGGTGTCTAGGAACTGCTGACAGTGACTCCCCACTGCTCAGTTGTCCCCCCACTGCCCCGTCTGGCCACTTCACAGTCACCCCCATATGCCCAGCCAGCCAGGGTCCTTCAGGTCACCTTGAGTGATGGACGGACTCTGGGTGTGCGTGAGAATAAAGCAGTCACAGTGCCGAGAAGACCCGGGGGCTCTGACGAGGGCTCTCAGCCTCTGTCTGCTCTCTCCAGGCAGAGGACAGGTAAACGCTACCCAGTCAGCTGTGCCCTTTCTAAGTTTCCACTCTCCCTCGGGGAGAACTCGCACACGCATTTTATTTATTTTTTCTTTTTTATTGAATCATAGCTGTGTACGTTAGTTCAACCATGGGGTACAGTGTGGGGGCTTCACATGCAATCTGAGATATTTTATCAACCTGATTGACATACCGTTCATGATATTTTCTCGTTTACTATATGGAAACATTCTTGATCCTTGTTTAGAAGTTTTCTCCTGACCCTTCGAATATGCACCACACATGTGATCTCACCCTTTGTCCCATCTCCCCCTCCCTCTCCCTCCCCTTCCCTCCCTCTCCCCTTTCCCCGTCTTCCTGTGCAATAAATGGGTTGTAGCCTTCACTTGAACGATAAAGAATTTGTCTCATATTAGGGGTGTATACATTGGATAATGTACACAGCTATGATTCAATAAAAAATAAAACAAAAAAAAAGGGTGACTGTTGTTATAAGCATGGTGTTCATTCTCCTACAACTCCCCAGCTTTGAATCTCATACTGCCCTGCTACAACACAGACGCACGTCCTTGTTACAGGCATCTAGCTCTCCTCAGATCACTTTCTCCCATTTCTCGAATAGCCCATTTGCCATTCTCTCCAAAACCACTTTTCTTATAATTCTTGGTTAATCTAATATCCATGTCAGTAACACTTCCAGAACCCTGGGCCTATACTTCTTTCAGCTCCTCTATCTCAATCCTTTGTCCTCCTCCTGCCCTCCCTCAGGATCTGGTCATGCCAAAAATCATTGCTCCTCTATCAACTTGATTTCAAACATCCCACTCCCTTCATTACATTCCCAACAAACATCCCATCCCTCTGGGACCTACAATTGATTCATCTTACCTCTTACTCCCTATTCCTAATCCTCTTACACGTCCATTTTTCTTTCCTATTGTGATGAAATTTCAGATTCTATCTAACCCCTGAATTCTATACCCTCTCAACTCTTCTGTCAGTTCTTCATTGTTACCCCAGTTTAAACACAAACTCCTCTCTTATCCAGGTCTGCATAAACATGGCTGATGGGAGAAAAACATACATCTGAGCTGCCAGAAGTCACATTAAATTTACGAACACCAACTTCCAGCAAGCCTTTAATATTGCCCAACAGTCACATTCCCTTCCCTAATCCATTCACTCGCTGACTCTCCTAAACATTTGTAACTCCTGTTTTCCAACCTCCATCACTTCTCCCCATCCTCACTTTGAGCTGCTAACCTTCACCAAGAATATAAGAGCGATCAGAAGACAAATGCCTATAAGATCCCCAAACCACATCTGCCTACCTCTGCCCATATACGAGGTCTGACAATTAAGTTTGTAAACTCATCCTAGAAAACTACATACACATTCTATCTTGAATCCTTGATAATGAATGAACAGTTGAAATCTCACCTAGTCAGCACAGTATTCCATCAGTTCAGTCCTCTGTATCTTTGTTTTCCTTCTCTCCAGCATACAAACTTCCAGTTACTTTCTTTTTTAAAAAGCCATCTTTTAAATAATTTTCTCCTCTTATTTACCTTCACGACATAATTCAAAAAAGTTGCTTATATTATTTTTCTCAACTTCTCTCTTCTCATTCTTTAGTCAAGTTCTCACCAACTGCACTCACCCGCCACTCCTTCAAAATCACATACTTCAAGGTCATCAATGCACTTCCATCCTGCTCAGTGCAAGGGTCACTTCTCGGTTCTCATCTTATTTGATCTACCAGCTTCCTTTCACACAGAGGAAAATCCCTTCTTCCCAGGAATTCTTTCTTCACTTCTAGTCCACCCTAGTCTTGATCCTTCTCCCACTTTACCTGTTGTCCTTCTCAGTCTCCTTGTGGTTCCTCCTCATCCCGCTGCCCTCTAACCAGGTTTTTGGGTTCTTTTCTACCTTCCTTAACCCCTAAGTAAGTATAGTAGTCTGAATGTTTGCATCCTCCCCCAAATTCATATGTTGAATCCTAACCCCCAGTGTGATAGTAATAAGAGGTGGAGGCTTTGGGGGAGGCGATTAGATTATGAGGAGAGAGCCTCCATAAGGGTAGTGTCCTTATGAAAGAGGCCCATGGGAGCTTGTTGGCCCCATTCTCCAGGCAAGAATGCAGAGAGAAGGACCGCCTGTGAGGAACCAGCTCTCACCTGACACCTCATCTGCCAGCACTTTGATCTTGGACTTCCCAGTCTTCAGAACTGTGAAAAACAAATGTTTGCTGTTTGTATATAAGCCACCCTGTTTATGGTAATTTTGTTATTAGCAGGTCAAATGATCTAAGACAGTTCCTCTAGTATCTTTATTTTAAATACTATCAAAGTGCCTACTGTGCTTAAATGTATATCTGCCATCCAGACTCTTCCTTGAACTCCTGGGAAGTGTATGCAGCTTCCCAGTCAAGGATATCATACCACCTCTCTTTATCCTACATCTTTAATTTTTGTTCTAGACCAGCTCATTCCCATAACCTTAACCTTAGTGCTGTTAACTGTTCAGACTTTTAAAAAAAAAAAAAAAAGGAAAATAATCCTTGATCTTACTTCCCTCACCAGCAACTACTTCCCCATTTTTCTGCCTTTAGCAGCAAAAAAACTTGAAAGAATTATCTAACCTCACAATCTCCTTCAGGCTCTTGCTTCCAGCTCTCTACCGAAACTGCTTGACAACATCACTTCCAGTGACCCCCTCATTACTACTGGTGGTGGTTAGTTTTCTGTCCTTCATCTTGATGTAACAGACACACTAACACAGCTGTTTATTCCCTCCTCTGTGCTACACTTTCTTCTCCTTCTCGGCCTCCAAGTGTACATTCTTGGTTGAATTTTCTCCTTCTTTTCCCATGCCTCTTTATTACTCATCCTTGGTGGTTCCTTAAGTCCTCTTCAGTCTCTTATTATTGAAGAGTTCTGAAATTCAGTACTGGTTCTCTTTTCTCTGTTCATAATGCCATCCTAGATGTTTTCAGCCAGACTCATTTTAAGTATCATTGATACGCCCACAACTCCCAGCCCAGTCACCTTTCCCAATTCTAGGCTCATATATCCAACTTCCTAGTCTGCATCCCTGCTGTGCTCACTAAGAAGAATTTCCAACTTAATACATCCAAAACTGAGCTCCTAACCATTCCCATCAAACTTACTTCTCTAATAATTTTCATCTCCCAGCTGCTCAGGCCCAAATCTTAGAGTTATTCTTGATTCCTCTGTCACACACTCTTCAGTCATCCCTTAGTAAATCCCATGGGCTGTACCTTCAAGCTGCCCAGAACCTGACCACTTCTTCCTACTTTTACTGCTATCACTCTGATCCAAGCCATCACAACTGCTCTTCTACATTATTGTTTATTTTTACTTTTTGTTTTTTAGACAGAGTCTTACTCTGTTGCCCTTGGTAGAGTGCTATGAAGTCATAGCTCACAGCCACCTCAAACTCTTGGGCTGGAGCGATCCTCTTGCTTCAGTCTCCCAAGTAGCTGGGACTACAGGAGTGAACCATCACTCCTGGCTAGTTTTTCTATTTTTTGGTAGAGATGGGGTCTAACTCTTGCTCAGGCACCCTTTTTATACATGGCTTATAGAGCCCTACAATCTGCCTGCCATCACCTCTCTGTCCTCACCTACTACCTCTCCTCCTTGCCAATTTCACTACAGTCCCACTGGCCCCTGTATAATATCTGAATATGCCAGGCATTCTCCTGCCTCAGGACTTTGTACCTGCGGTTTCCTTGCCTGGAATGTGCTTCCCCTCAATGCCTTGCTCCTGCATCCCCTTCTGAACCTTACCCATACATCAACTCAATGATGCCATGTTAGTCTCCATGCCTTCATCTCTTTCCCTGCTTAATTTTTCTCCTCAGCACTTATTAATATCTAATATACTATATCATTAGTTAATTTATATACGTATTATTGTTTTTCACTCAACAACATGATGGCAAATTTATTCTTTGCTGGTTCCCTGCTATATGTACAATACATGTACATAATGTATCTAGACATCTAGGTATTGCACACACCTAGAACAGAGCCTGGCCCATAGTAGATGCCCAATAAGCAAACATGATGAGTAAATGAATGGCATCCCCAACTATAACTTCTCCAAACAACCTTCATCCTGTCTCCAGGTTACTCTAATTAAAAGATAAATCTGCTCACCTGAAGTGTCAGCTTTAAACCCTGCAATGGTTCTGCAGTGTTAGGGCTAATGTAAACTGAAATGTCTTCAATGGCCAGGCATATCCTCCAAATGTGATAAGCAACGTGCATGTGTGTGGAGTAGGGGAGTAGAGGAAGATATGGAAAGTAAATAGCATGTGACCCACCTAGGCATATTCAATTATTTTAAAGAATTGTGCCTGATACTTACCAGCCCCTCTCACAGATGAAGAACCACCTCTGTAGCATGTCTTCATGGGCACTGGGCAAGCCTGCCATGCTTAGTCCTCCTGGGCCCCATAATATCAGAGAAAACAGACTGTGCAGATCTACAAACTGGATGGCTACAATGCAACTGAACACATTGCTTTTTTTTTTATTAAATAACCAGGCAAGGAAGCAAGATGTCACTGTTGGCATAGTCAGAAATTATATCTGGAACCCAGATGTTTGAACCAGATGACTAAACTTGCTAAAGGCTGTTTTTACAATGATATGAGGTAATTATAGTTGAATTTCAGGGTGACATGACTGGGAAATCTAAATTGGGTGATCTTCCATTCAATGATTCCAATCTGTCAGGGCCTTACCTTGCACAGAAAGAACATCACCACCAACTTGAGCATATTTCCCATGAGGAACCATGAGACACTGCACTCACAGAACTGAGATCTTTGGGTACACTTTCCTGAGTACATAAATTGTACTTTCAATATTTCTGTGTCACAGTGCCTAGCCCAGTCCTGAGTGGGAGTTCAGCAATGACATACAAGGACTTCCACGATCTCACTATTGTTTACTAGAGCAGACATGTTTTTTGACTTTCCCAAAACATTCTGCTTACTATTACCAAGGATCCATTCTCTCCCATCTTAGGGCCTTTGTAAAATCCTAGAATGCCCTTCCCATCCACAAGTTTCAGGCAAAGTGCTCCACCCAAGAAAAGATTTCTATAGAAAGCCATTGCAGATCCACTCAAGTCAGCTAATTACTTCTCTTCCCTTTTTCGACACTGTATCTAGTATATATCTGCCTTCCTGACTTTATTTTATTAATCACAATTATTGATTTATCCCAACTCCACAAGGGCAGTAAACATGTCTAATGTATCATTGAATTACTGATGCCTAACAACATGACACTTAAGGGGCACTCAATAAATGTTTTTTTAATTTAACTTAATTATAATTATAAAAGATTGATAACATCATTGTGGCTAAGTACAGGCTACATAAGGGTAGGGTGGGGTGGAGTGGGTGAGGTGGGAAAGAAAACATATAAAGAGATCCAAGTTACATAATAATTTTTCTCATATTTCATATAAATAAAGGCATCACTTTGCATTAGAAAAGAATGTTACTACTAATCCCTATTCATTGCTACACTCCTAAAATTTTATTAGACAATTTAGCATAATGGATTTATTAAAATCAGACAACATGAGTTAATTCACTATTCAGTCCTTCTATGAGTGAATGTTTACATTCTAACTAGTGCAAATTGGTAGGAAAAACATTAAGAGTCTCAAAAAATAAATTGGCACGTGATAGAGAAATATGGTAGAGGATACAGAAAATTCACACAAGAGGAAATGTAAGTAGGTTTAAAATGTCAAAAATATTCAATCTTATGAATAACAAACTACAAACTGAAACAATTACAAGGTAGCTACTTATACCCTGATTGTTAAATTATAACCTTTTGCTCATATTATACCACCTAATTATAGCAGATTAAAGGGTGATATGTAGCCAGGCTAAGAGACCTACATCAACTAGAAAGCAATTAGGGCTCACTGTTAATAATTCATCATTAAAAATATTTGCCAGGGCTCAGCGCTTGTGGCTCAATGGGCTAAGGCACCAGCTATGTACACCTGAGCTTGTGGGTTTGAATCCAGCCCGGACCCGCCAAACAACAATGACGGCTGCAACCAAAAAATGGCCGGGCTTGTGGCGGGCGCCTGTGGTCCCAGCTACTTGGGAGGCGGAGACAAGAGACTTGCTTGAGCCCAGGAATTGGAGGTTGCTGTGAGCTGTGATGCCATTGCACTCTATCCAGGGTGACAACTTGTGGCTCTGTCTCAAAAAAAGAAAAAAAAAATTTCCCAAAAAGAATTAAAGGACTATGGCTATAACATGACATTTATGAGTATACTGTTAAAAAAATTTCTAGAATTGCCTAAAAATAATGGTTAAGCAAAAAAGGTACTCATTCTGGCTCGGCGCCTATACCTCAGTGGTTAGGGTGCCAGCCACATACATCAGAGCTAACAGGTTCGGATCCAGCCCAGACCTGCCAAACAACAATGACAACTACAACCAAAAAAAAAAAAAAAAAGAATAGCTGGGTATTGTGGTGGGCACCTGTAGTCCCAGCTACTTGGGAGACTGAGGCAAAAGAATCACTTAGTCCAGGATTTGGAGGTTGCTGGGAGCTGTGATGCCATGGCACTCTATCCAGGGTGACAGCTTGAGACTCTGTCTCAAAAAAAAAAAAAAAAAGTGCTCATTCTTTGGAATATAGCCATAACAACAACAACAATAATAATAATAACAATAATTACATAATTATTATTCATCATGAGAAAATTCTAATAATAATATAATAAAATAATAATAAAATTGGCTAATATTTTTGAGCACTTACTACATGCCAGATTCTATGGTAAATATTCCTATGCATTATGAGATAGGTACTAGTTTGAAATTGCCAGCTTTATAAAACTAAAATATAGGCTGCCAAGTTCAATTTGAATGTCAAAATAAAGAGCAGATAATTACTTTGTATAAATATATACCACACAATATTGTCCATTTTTATTTGAAATTCAAATTGAATTGGCATCTCTTACTTTATCTGAATACTAGTAAGCCAGATGCTACTAATACATTTTACTGATGAGAAAACTAGGACACAGAGGTCAAATAATTTGTCCTTGGACATACAGCTAATAAATGGGTATTAAATGTTAAGTTTGCAAAAAAGTAGAAGAGAAATTCTGTCTAAAATGATTACAAATGGTAAAATATACACATGTCCATGGACCACAACTTAAAAGAAATGTAGGCAACAACATCCATTTATTGAGATCTTATTTGAGCCTTTACTCCGGGCACTGTGCTACAGCAATCTTCCAGTTTCATTTCATGGATGAATAATATGAAATGGGAAATATTTTGCTCAAGTTTACTAAGTTATAATAGTACCTTCACAATAAAAATAAAACAAGTATATCAAGTGAAATGTCAGAGATATCAACTGTCAAACTTAGTACTTAAGGAAACCAGATAGTTCATACTTAATAACCTAATATTAAGTGCAGGGTCAGATTCTGACGCCAATGTTCTTGCTTATTTCACTTTGCCATCTGGATGTCCTGGGGTAATTTTTTTTTTCTTTCAGATGCAGTTATATCAATGTTTGTATAAAAGTTTTTCTGAGATAAAGTACATGCACAAGGACACATGAATATTTCAAGGAGACCGGCAAAGCCTAGTCCTTAGGCTTTGATTTAGTCTAAAGCCACTCCTAGAGCCAACCAAATGAAACACTTAAGAAGTCGTGATGCACAATTACAGCTGCAAGAAAGATCAATTATCACAGTGAAAACATCTCCACAAATTAAATTATGACCTCATTCAGAAAATAGAAGTACATACTTCACACTTACCCTTTTAAAAGTGAGACTTCTCTCCCTCCCATTCACAATTGGAGACCCCAAGCTCCTCCCCTATACCTCAGTGGGGAGTGTATAGATACACTTTGGAGTAAGCACTTGTTAGTTCTCTCAAGTCAATTAGTTAAGAAAGGATTAGAAATTTTATTAAGACAACCATATGGGAAATAGCACTTATACACATCAACACAAAAGTGCCACTGTATTTCTCAGATAAAGCAAGACTATGCTCTATAATGGAAATTTTTTTAATTATTATTTTTATTATTAAATCATAGCTCTGTACATTAGTGCAATCAAGGGGTACAATGTGCTGGTTTCATATACAATCTGAACTATTTTCATCAAACTGATTAACATAGCCTTCATGACATTTTCTTAGTTATTGTATGAAGACATTTGTATTCCGCATTTAGTAAGGTTCGCCTGTACCCTTCTAAGATGCACCGTAGGTGTGGCCCCACCAATTACCCTCCCTCCAAATTTTTAGGGACATTTCCCTTAGGTGTCCACTTAATTTTTCCTTGAGAGGTTAGCACACGTCAGAAAGTTTGTGCTTCTGATTGTTATTCTGAGAGAGGTAGCTGGTCATAGGGCTGTCTATGATGTCTTTACCACAATTTGCTTTTGTTTTTCCCTCTTGATAATTACCTCATGACTAAAACCACTCACTGGTCCATGTAGAGGAATCCCACAGAGATGAAAACACACTTGTTTAAATAAAATATTTATGAAGAAGCCCTAAAATGTCACTGAAATAAATGCAAATTAGATCTTCACATATTGTGCATCCAATATGCCACCCATTCCTTAGAAGACTATTTCCTGATTGAAATTAACATTAATTTTTAAAAATTAATCCCATTGTGCATAATCACATTAATGTCTATTCATAAACATCCAGTGTATTAAGCCTAATTCGTTTTTGACTATCTTAGAAAATATAAATCAACACCAGTCCTTAATCTTGATGATTATTTTGGAGATTTTTCCTTCAAAACTGTCACTATTATTTTACTGTACATCTTTAAAAAGTGATTTCACTGTAATTCAACACAAGATGACATTAGTGAAGTTTTTTACCTTCTGGCCTTTTAATAAAATATTATTTGGACAAGATTTTCTTGATTCATTGGGGAGTTTTTCTCTTCAAGTTGGATGGACATCATAGTCTCTTGATATTTTTTAAAGAGCCTTCAAAATACACATTTGATATAATATTATCCAAAAATGTTAATTATCAATTGATTGGGTACTAGCTGTACAAGGGTAATAATCAAGGCCTTTGGTTTTTGATACCATCTTACCTAATTTTCAAAAAAAAAAATAAAAAGAAATGTGAGCGGAGAAGATTTAAGTGGATTCACCCTTCACCTAATGGTCTCAAATTTGTCCTCCATGTGACTACAAGTTAGAATCAACTGAGAAACTTAAAAAATATGCTGATGCCAGGCCCCACTCCTGAATATTCTGATTTAATTGGTCTATGGTACAGCCTAGTCATTGGTGATTTTTTGTTTGTTTTATTTTTGTTGTTTATTTGTTAGAGCTCCCTTAAAATTTCTAATGTGTGGCCAAAGTTGAAAACCACAGGTCTAGAAAAAGCTCTTCTTGAATAGAGTAATATTTCCCTGGAAAGAAGACTCACTAATGATGAGTCTTAAGGCTCGGCTTTACACCTTGGTCTGGTGAACATTTTCTAGGCTTTGGGTATTGACATAGAGGTCATGAGAAAATTTCCAGAATACAGAGGTGAAACATGAATAGAAAACCAGTATCCTCTATAACAGAATTCATAACCAATCTACAACTGTATCTCTATAACTACACAGATATTTAGCCTACATTTGGGGAATAAATCCACTAAACAAGTACAGAATAGAGAAAGTAGGTCTAAGAGCAGCTCTTATAAAACATATCTAAGAAAATTTTACTTCTAATAACTCCTAAATTATTAGCATATGTGATGTAACTACCTAAGAAGCGACTGTGACTTAAACCCAACTATTTTTAGATGAAACCATGGCCCTGAACTACTTTACTTCCCTACACTACAGTTTACTCAATTGCTTTCAGACATGTTTCTTGAACCTTAATGTGCTTATAACCCACCTAAGCATCCTTTCAATATACAGATTTATATTCAGTAGGTCGGGGGTAGACCTGAGATGCTGCATGTCTAATAAGCTCCCAGAAGCTGCTAATCCACAGGTAAGTGTTTTGAGCAGCAAGGTATTACAAGACTGTTAGGAGGACACAGTTCAACAGAAAGCGCTTGACAGACAAGGCCAGTGCCCTACAGATGAAAAAACTTACAAGGAAAATTATAAAAAATGCTGAAAATCTATAAATTACATGATCCACTATCCCTTTATTTTCCAAATGTGGAAAAAAAGGCTCTAAAAAATTAAGATATGTACCTTCTAACAATCAAAGGTGTATAATGGAAAAGGGTAATAAGACCAATTTCTTTTGACTAAAAAAAGTAAAATCAAGATCAGTGAGTGGAAGTTTAAGAGAGCTTTTAATTCCTTACAAGAGAAAATCTTTTAACAGTAAGTGCTATTCTACAACCAATTAGCTCCCTTGACAGTGAAGTCTCCAGTTAGAAAATATGAGAATAGAATAGTAGATGTTGAAGAAGAAATTCTTCTTTATTCCTCAGGTAAATGCCCAACTGCAAGATAGCTTGGAAATCTAAAGAGGCAGATATATGTGGAAAATATTAAAATAAAACAGAAGAGAAACCCCCTGATTTTCCTGCCTAACCCTATCTTCTTCCTGAAGTCTTCGTCTGCTCAGTAAATAGAGTTGCTTAGGTCAAAAAGCCTTGAAGTCACCTTTAACCCTTCTCCCAATCCTTCACATCTCTTCCATAAATAAATACTGGTGGCTGTACCTTCAAATTGTGTCCACAATCAAATTACTACTCACCACCTCTGTTACAACTATCCTTGTAGATGGTATCCACTATCACCAATGTTTAGGCTTCCGAAATAGCTTCCTAACCGGTTTCTCTGTCTTCACCCTTGCTCCTCTACAGCATTTTCTCAACCTAGCAGTCAGTGTTGCCTTTTCTATGTTCAACACCTCAATGGCTTCATATCTCATTTAGAATAAAAAGTCTTTACAATGGCTTACAAGACTCTGTGATTTGTCTTCTCCAATCCTTGACCACATTTTTTCTAGCTCTCCATCTCTTTCACTCTTCTCCAGCCACACTTTAAAGCCACTGTTCTTTCAGTCTTATCTAATGCTTCGACCTCAGGGCCTCTGCACATCCTCTTCTCTTTTACCTTACAGGTTATTTTCTGAGATGCAAGTTTACATCCCACATCCTCAATATATAAAATAACATAAAGATAATCGACAGAGCACTCTAACTGCTGTCTATGGACATAAGTGTTCATGCTCAGCTTAAGGATCGGCACTTTACTTTCCACAAGTTGGTAAAGATGATGGACTGGGTGAGGCAGTCCACTTCCAACTGTAACTCAGGCTCATTTTAAAAAATCACACTTGCATCAAGACCTCTGTGAATACCAAGTTAGGAAAAGCTTAGTGCTACTCTCCCCTATCAGGATACTACAACTACACACCCCCAAAATAACCCTTCTGATGGTGCAGGCCCTCCTGTCTGTGACCCAGCCTTACCCTACCTCTGAAAAAAATGAACAAACACCACAGATGAAGGGTCACTCTGCTGTCTATAGGAACTTATATTTGTATTTCTCTGTTTATAACCAAAGCCCTTAGTTTAGCTCTAGAAAAACTTAGCTACCACCAGGTGGCCATGGATGGAAAATAGAGAGAGAAAACTAGGAGGTGGCATTTGGTTTGGGGTTTTTTTTTTCCAGAAAAGGCAGTCACCCATTTACAGAGGCAGCTCTCTCCAGGGACCCAAGTCCCAGAGCTGCTGTAATGTTTATTCTGGTTCACACTATACAATAGCAGGGAAACTTTTCCCATCATATTGTGCAGTGTAGCTTCTACAGCTACTCCATTTTAAGGGCTCAGAGATTAAAGCCACTCCTGGTTTAGACATACTTCACCAGAAGGAAGAAAATAAATGCATCTGATGTAAGAATTAATGTGGGCTAGGTGAGGAAGGAGGGAAATGAAAGAAGATTCAGCCTAAGCTGAAGTGCCATGAAGGAGAGAGTGCACTTCAGATGTCATATTTGGCCTCATCTCCTCTCACCTTGCACTTCAAGTCCCCCATCCCTGCCTCACAAGCAGGCTACTTCTGACACAAACCAAAGAGCTGGATGTGCATGGTGCTACCTCAAAACTCTTGTGCCCTAATTTAAAAAAGCAGAGCACTGCTTTCAGGGACTCAGAGAATGGCAAGGCAGACTCTCATCTATAGCTATTTCTTATTCAAGAAATCAGATTTCCTTTTATAAGACATCTTCTTCATGTTCTTCTTTATGGGCTGCCCAGCACTAGGACTGAGCAGAACCTGTGAACACAGAATCCAGCCCCTGGATTAAAAGGAGCAGAGGCAGAAAACTAGCCAAAATGATGTGGGGTATTAAACACGTGATTTGTCTCATCCACCTTCTCTTGTAAAGCCAAAGATGACTGACTGCTTGTGTGGGATAACAAGGACACACGGTACAGTTGCAGGCAAGGTAGCGAGCTGTCTTAACATTGACACTTGCTTTGGGTGGAATATGTTAAAAAATCTTCCTATTACTGCTGCTCAAGGACAGAACTTCCCCCATTCAGGACATCTTCCTGGGATTCCAGTTTGTGAGATTAGGTGTTCCCATGTCTATGTGTGGTGTATTCAGCCCATCACATCCAGCAATGAGCCAAGCTCAGGCCTGACATTAAACCTCCCCAGAAACCAGAGGGATCAGTATTTCCCCACTTAATTCCCCATTTTGAAGTAACACATTAGTGATCATTTGATAAACTTAATGTAACCACTGGCAATGGGGAACAATAATTTTTCTTTCTCAACATAAAAAAAAGTCTTTGAGTAGAAAAATCTGATATAAACTTTCAATAGAAGACTTCACCCCACCCACCCATTTGGAAGATGCTACCAAGGATATGCTATTTAAGTCAGGCTCAGTGTGACTCTTTACAAATCAAACAATTCTCTAATTTATCCTTTGGGTAAATGGATTTTTATATAACAGTTTTGCTTAAAATGAGATAAACTAGAACATGATAATCTGCACAGCAATAGCTCATTTCCAATATTTATACACAGGAACATAAAGAGAAAGGACATTTTCTCATCCTGTCTTTAGGAGTCCAACAATATGCTTTTTTGATAAGTTCTTGGGTTGGAGGAATATTCAAGAAAAATTATCTCTAGGTGAGGTGAGAAAGTCCTCAAGTAAACATTTGTAAGGAACCAGTAGGGAATGAGACCTACAAGACCCAGGGACCTTGGAAAAAGCAAATGGCTCCACTAAAACTCCTCTCTGCAACCTTAATTGGTCAAATGCCAAAATAAATGAACTTTACGAACTTAAGAGCTTTACAACTTTCACTAAGGATAACTACAGGTGCACAAGCCGAAACCCAGGACCCCACCGACGCGAGTGTGCCCAGAAACAGCAGCCGGTCGAGCTGAGAGCCCAGGCCCAGGCCGGCTCCGCGCCCTGCGACCCGCGGGCAATGGGTTCAGGCCCGGCTGCCCTGGGCTAGGAGCTCCCTGGCCCTTAACCCAACGCCAAGGGATCCCGTCCCGCCTTTCTCATCCCAGACCAAGGAAAAGGATAGGAGTCTCAGGAGCAAGAATGAGCTGAGCCTAGTGGGACTCAGCCCCAGCGCCGCACCATCCCTAACTCCCAACTTCCCAGAGTTTCCTTCGGCCTCGTCCACCTTCCCACGGCTCAGAAGGCCACCGCGGCCTCCCCTGGCTGGGAGTGCAGAGCTGGGGAAGTGGAGAGCGTACCCTGCAGCTCAGGAGCCGCCCCCCAGGAGCCCTGGCGGTAGGAGCGCAGGTGGCGGGTGTGGTCCCTCCAGCCTTGCCCCAGCCCTCCGGTACCCGGCCTCGGAGCGGCAGACACCGCCCGGGTCCCCACTCGTTCAGCATTAAGCCACGGGTGAGCTGGTTCTTGATCTGTCCCCTAGCTGGGTGGCAGCACCACCACCAGTCCACGTCGCTCTTCTGCCTCAGGCCCCGGTGCGTCCGTCCCCAAGTCCCAGCCCAGGGCCCTCAGGTCGCGCCAGGCGACGGTGGCAGCACTCACCTGGGTCGCGGAGCCGAGGTCTGGCACGGTCCCGCAGGTGGTAAATGAAATCTTGGCAGCTGTCGTGCTCCAGGGCCCCACGGGCACAGAGCTCGGCCAGCAGCTGCAGCGCCTGGTGACAGAGCGCGTCCCTGGCCCCGGGCATCGCCCCCCCGCATCCTCGGACCGCGCCGGGCAGGCGGGCGCGGGAGACAGCCCTCCGCCTGCCAGCCCAGAGCCGCCGCCTTCGGGCCGTCAGCGCCCGCCGCCCGGACGCACCGAGGAACGGTCTGAGCCCCAGCCCCAGCCCCAGCCGGTCCGGCCTCCCACCGGTTGCATGCAGCTCTTCACCAGCCGGTCAGTCAGGCTTTCTCTCTCTCCCGCCCGGCCCCTCCGTCCCTCCCCCGGCACGGAGGAGAGGCGGTGCCGCACAGCCCAGCGCGCCTCTCTCCTCGCGCTCCGCCCGCCACTCGCGGCCGCCGGGGGGCGGGGCCGGGTCATGGGTGCGCGCGGCGGGATAGGATCGCCGCGGCCCCCGCCCGGGACCCGGTGCTCGCTGGCTGGGGCGGCGCGCGGGACTCACTCTGCTCCGGACCTTGAGCTCACATCGGCCGCGCCCAAGCTTGGATAGTGTAAGCCGGTGCGCGCTCCGAACGCTCTGGTCACCCCACCCATCCGCCCAGATGCAAACCGAGTACCCCCTCTCACCACCCCTCCGTGGCCAAATCTCGTTCTTGGATGTGTGGCGGGAAGGTTGCAAACTAGACCACACCTGCCAGATGAGCAGAGCAGAGTCTCTGCTTCAAACTTAGAAAAAGCTTCCTGGGCATAAACCCTGGGCCTAAGGTGCCAGACGCCCAAATGTGGGGTTTGGGTTCAAGATTCTTCAACAAAGGAAGGGTTTCCTAAGCACAGGCCCTCACTGTGGTGCTTTGGAGAAGGTGGAGCCTCTCAGATCAGAATTAAAAATCGAATAAATAAATGACTCCTGGGAAAAACTTTGCGTTTTACCTGAAGCTTCCAAAGTCCTGGCTGGTTTTCTAAGGAACAGACTGGAAATATGAATATTGACAACGTGTCTCCAGCACCCAAGGAAGAGTATTACAGAATCTTGGATATTCGGAAAGTACCTCAGGGCACCTCTCATCCAGCCATCTTTTCAGCTTTTCAAGTAATACCCACGAAGTATGAGCCGCTTCTGTGGGCCAGGCACTGTGCCACAGGTCTTTTGGGTATATAATTTCATGTAATTCTCTAGAAAGCCTAATGAAATCTGTATACTGTTGCCCTGACTTTACCAATGAAAGAGACTCTGAAAGTCTTGCCTAAATTCATATATGAATTTAACTTTGATCCTTTTCTTTTTCTCTCTGTTTCTTTTTCTTTCTTCCCTCCCTTCTTTCTTTCTTCTCTTTTATAGTATAATACTAGCGTCCAGGCCCTGCTCTAGAATCATTCGAGTAGAAATTATAGGAGACTCTCTCTATAACTAGTAATTGGCACTCTTGACTTAAGGTTGTGCCGTCTCTAGGGACATCTCATAACAAATAATATTGCACAGAAAGATAATTTGGTATCCCATAAAGTGTTCACCCAACAGGCAAGTGTTGAAATGCTGCTGTGAATGCTGCTAGGGTTTCTAGGACCTTACAAGGGAATAGTAGAGAAAATACAGAATTATAAAGGTAAAGATACCGCTAAAGAGTTATGAAAAGACAAGTAGACTTCTTTGCGCTAGAAATCTTAGGAGGGAGAAGAAACAAGCTGAAAGGCAGCCTGTGGAAAAAAGTCAAAGATGCACATATTAGTATTCTCTGATGTAAAATCTAGGCACAAAAAAGTTAACTTGAATAAAATTGTGTTCCTTTCCTTCTTCCTTTGAAAGAAGGAAACACTTAGAAAGGAGGAAAAGGCCATGTGACATCAGAGGGAGTGTGAGACTAGGGCTGGCGTAGTAGTGGTGAGGAGGTTGTTTGTTAAAGCATGTAGAACATAACATTCCTGGAGAGGAACTGAAAGCAAGAAGTTTAAAATGACTTTGATAAACCAGGCAAGATGTGGAGAAAACCCAGACCAGGCCAAAGGCAATGACTGATAGCCAGAAAATTTCAAATTTGAAAAACATTTCAAGTATTAAGTGATAAGGTTGTAATCAAAGCAAGGAGGACAAAATGAAAGACACAGAAGTTTCAAAAGCTCACGTGGGTCCTACGTGAGCAGACTCTGATGACAGTAACACAAGCCTAAGGCTTAAGAGAGAGAAAAGACTGGCAAGCATCAATGGAAAGGTGGAGATTGAGTTGCCATCCTGGATGGGCTCCTCCAAGAAAGAAGAGCTGGAGAAATGGGAGAGAACTTTGGCAGTTAAAATGTGGCTTACCAAGGAGGAGACTGGAAAGTAGCAGTCAGAGAAGTAGTAGGAAAATTTGGGCAGCAGACAGTGGGGAGTCTTGGGGGCCAAGGGAAGGAGGAGTGTTTGATAGAACAATGACCAACAATATCAATGTCAGCTTTCAAATAAGATTTAAAGAGAAAAAGAAACCTAAAAAGTGTCTTTTGGATGTAGCAGGTAGTAAGACATTCAAAGTTCAGAGAGAAGAGTTACTATTCAAGACAATTTTATTCAAGTTAACCTTTTTTGTGCCTAGATTTTACATCAGAGAATACTAATACGTGCATCATTGGGTTGTTATAAAGATTACATAAAGTAATACATTTAAAGTGCTTACAACAAAGGAACTGGGAGGGGGAGGAGGGAGAGGGATGGGTGCTCTCTCACTTAATGGGTGCAATGTTAAGGCATATGACATGCCTCTGGGGGGCAGGACATACTGTTAAGAGGGACTCTACCTAACCAATGCAAATATTGTAACCTAATTCTTTGTAATCCTCAAATTAATCTGAAACAAAAAAAATAAAAAGAAAAGAAAATGCTTACAATAGTGCTGCCACATAGCATAGGCTCAATCAATACATGTTTTTGTTGTTGCTGTTAGGTATCTGCTGTGATGTGCTAGGAGCTAAACATACTTTCTTAACCTATTACTCACAATATTCCAAAGTAGTAAACATTATTTCCTATATTGCAGGTGAAGAAAATAAAATCGGATGGTTAAATAATTTGTCCAAAGACAAATTGGCAAATTGTTCCCAAGGACAGCCACAGTCATTCCTCCCATTCCTCAGGTTCTTTTGCAATGTGACGTTACCACTCCTCCCATGAAGCAGTTGAATCTGTTTTCATTTTCCTTGACTTCAAGCTGGTCTTGTGACTTACTTTAATCAACAGAATGTGTAGAAGTAAGATTCTGAACCATGTCTAGGCCTTAGAAGATCTTGCAACCTTACTGGATAGCTCGCTGGACAGAGGCCCTGAAAAACAAGAGAAAATGTAGGGAATAAACATTGTACGGAAGGGAACTGAAATACTGCTGTGGTCAGCAGGGCTGGAGGCAGAAGTGATCACATCTTAGCCCAGGTATTAAACTTATGTGACAAATTAGGTTTCTGTGGTGTCCTGGGTAAGAAGTTTTGCTGTTTAGTCTTAACTGTCTAGGGGTAAGTCATTCACAGCAGAAGGACAGAGAAGGTTGTAACTAAAAAGAGAGGTGAAAGGGAGAAAAGCTGTTTAAGGTTAGGAGAGACTTCCATATGTTTATAGCAATGTTTCCCAAAGTAAGGTTCACTGTCCCTCTGCTCCAGAATTGCCTGATTTTCTTATTAAAATGCTGATTCCTGGGATTCACCCAGACCCACAAAATTATTTCTTAAAAAGCATCCCCCTGCTGCTATGGTTTGAATGTTTGTCCCCTCTAAAATTTGTGCTGAGGTTTAACTGCCATTTCAACAGTATTAGGAGGCAAGGACTTTAGGAGGTGATTAGGTGATGCAGGCTCTTCCCTCATGGGGGGAATTAAGGCCATTATAGAACAGTGAGCTTGGCCCTCTCTTGTCTCTTGGCCCTTCCACCTTCCGCCACGTGATGATGCAGCAAGGAGGCCCTTGCCAGATGCTGGGCCCTTGATCTTGGTCTCCCCACACTCTAAAACTGTGAGAAAATACATTTCTGTTCTTTATAATTATCCAGACTCAGGCATTTTGTTATATCAGCACAAATGGACTAAGGCATGTTCTGAACTATGCTGAGGAAAAGAGCCCTTGGTAAAGAATGTTTGAAATCAGTAACTGTGTTTCCTGAGAAATAATATTAATGATTAGAACTGATTTTGTTTGTGCACTTCTTATTTAATATATGTCATACACTTTGTATACATTATTGCATTTAATCCTGATCACCTAATAAGATACATGTTAAATTTCCATTTTACATATGAAGAAACAAGCACAGAGAGATTTAGAATCTTCCTTAAGGTCCCACAGCTTATGGAGACAGCCAGGATTCCAATTTGCATTTGTCTGGTTCCATAGCCTGGGCTTTCTAAGCCACACTACTTCTCCAGCTCACCTCCAGGGTAAAAATACCCAATATTTTGATCAAGTCCACTCATCCTCCTGTTCACTGTCTTGTACATGTGCCTCATGGGTCAGAATCCCTTCTGAAATGTGGTACCTGAGCTGAGACAAGAATTCCCAGTGTCATCCTTCAACCTGTGGCATCCAGTACTTCCTGCCCCCTCTACACCTCAGCTTTTGAGTTGCAGCTTAGATTGCAGCATCTCAACACACAATGGATGAAATCCTGTTCAGCTTTCCATGCTGCTCTTTCTTTCATGCCATATCCTCACCCCCTATTCCTAAGACTGAGATTCTGTACTTGGGAAATGGTTTGATATTCTTAATGGCAGAACTTCCTCTTGTCACTTTGTTTGATTTCATTCCTTGACTGATAGTTGCCTTTATAAAAAAGAAAACAAGATTTTATCAGCACAGTGGGTCTTTATCCTCATGATCGATTCTCCCATGCAATGCCCCCAAAATTTCTCCTTAATGATCCAGAATAGGTACCCATCCTCATGCTTGATTTAGAGCCTGGACCAGGAGACTAGAACTGACATAGAGCTTTTGTTTTATGACAACCTCTATTGTCCTGGACATCAATCTCCTTTAAAATCTGTGAGCTTTATCCTTTCTTGTTTGATGTGAATGCTCCTGAGAAATGAAATGAATGCAAATTGGGAATTAAGCAGATCTACTTTGCCCATGTGTCTATTGCTGTGGCAGTAACAGGTTGTTCTGGTTATGTTCAAAATCCTTATTGCTCTTTCTTGGAATATGTGTACTTCTTCCCCATTTTATGACTGCAAATTATAAAGTTATAACTCAATTTCTTGCACTTTAAAGAAAGTAGAGATTTATTAGCATGAGGTTGAAAAGATACACCATACACGGAATATACTAAAAGGAACAGAAGGTGACGTTCCGGGTCAGAGGGCCTGGCACTCTGCTGTCCGTTCTTCACAGATACTGGTGGTTCTACATTTGTTCATCTTTTCAGAACAAGGCCAGGAGAGAGAGCAGAGGTCAGATTTCTGCTGAATGAGACTGAGAAAAACCTGGACCTTAGTACCCTCCCCCTCCAGTTGAATTTAAAAAAAATGGTTCTGGCATCCTTAGAGCACCTGTCAAAGTGGATGATGCCCTTCATCCTGGACAAGTCTGGACAACTGCTGCAGTCACTGGATGCTTCAAAGAGAGGAGAGTGAAATCCAAAACTGGCTCGACTATATGATGACTGGTTGTGGAATATCCCACTAGTTAAAGAGATGCCACTAATAAATATACCAATTAATCAGTATCTTTCTTTCATCCCTCATGCTAGCAATGAATTTAGAGTAGTCAAACCTATACCAGGTTCCTGTTTTTTTTTAAGCGAAGAGGTCAGTGTGCACAGGTATGGACAAGAATATGAGCATTGGGCACTTAAAGATGAGTTTCTACAATCTTTTTCTTGGTCTTTTGCTTAGTAACAAATGGCTTTGACAGAAATCTCTGAGTCCCCAGAAAGACAGGGCAGGGGATTAGGAAGGGAGGGGCAGAGAGAGAAAGAGAGATGACAGGCAGAGAGATATGGGCAGGGGGAGAAGCATCATTATGTCACTGTAGCTTTTTGGTCTTATTCGAAGACCACATGAAAACCATGTTTGTTTCAGCCTTCACTCTGTGCAAAGCCAGGCTTCTCAGGTTACCTGCTGAGTTTAGTGCTCAATCACACTTAATCAACCAATCAGTTAATCAAATGTCTAAGTACCCACCACATGCAAAGGTTTTTTTTTTTTTGTTTGTTTGTTTGTTTGTTTTAATTTATTGTTGGGGATTCATTGAGAGTACAAGAAGCCGGGTTACACTGATTCATGCAAAGATTTTTGATAAAACTTTTGGACGGGCTCTTAAATTTCATAGTTAAGCTTTCTTCCTCTTCTAATATCTTACATTGATTAATTGTAATGATAAAATTATTGCTGTCTTATCAGACAATTATTTTTCTCTATATGTATTTTATATTGTCTAAATATTTTTCACAAATATTATTCAAAACTTTCATCCTCTTAGTATCACTTATGCTTTGAGTTATCCCTATTGAAAATTTTATTGATTTTTCTTTCCTACCTCTAACCTACCTCTTCTAATTTTCTTCTTTCTCTTTCTTTCCATAAATTCATCCTGCAAAGGTTTTATTGGGAAGTAAAGGAGATTTAGAATCCTAGAAGTCTTTTTCAAAGTAATTATAATAATTACTTACAATTATTTTCACTATTTTTTTTGAGCTCATGCAATGTGTCAGATGCTCTAAAAATGTTCTAAATATATTAGCTCATGTAATCTTCATAACAAGTTTACGAGGAGAATATTGTTATTAATTATCCCTACTTTTCAACTAAGGAAATGTAAGCATAGAAATGAAGTATGCTGTCCAAGTTCACACAGCTGGGCAGCAGTGATTGGTTTTGTGGCTCCTGAGCCCTGCTCTCAACCATCCCTGCTCTGCGGGTAGTTCCAGGTGAGAGCATAGAGCCTACATCCTGAAGACGAACAGGCCCACATGGCCAATAAAAACATTGCTAGCCTCCAGCCCTTGCCATCTCTGGTGGATGTAGTCACATCTATACCCTGATTTTGTTTTCTGCATGTGAGGATGGGCAGGGTCTAACCAACATATGCTCGTGTCCTGCATGGTCTTTACAGACCAGCCTGTACATCCATTTACAGCTAACACTTACTAAGTAATTGCTCTGCACCACGTGTTGTGTGCTGTGCTTTACATGCTTTTCATTTAATCATTACACAGCCATTGGAAATAGTTATTGTTATTAGCATCCTGATTTTATAATGGGAACACTGGAGCCCTGAAACCTGTCACCTGCCCAAGGTCACACAGCCAGAAAGTAATGGAACAGAGAGATTCCAACCTACATTAGGGAAATACCAGAGACTGAAATCTAACCACCATACAATATATCTCCCCCATGAATCTCATGTCAGAATTGCTTGCAAGATTTTTCAAATTGTTATACACTCTTAGAGGTTCCTGTGTTCTCCCTGAACAAATACAGAAACACCAAATCCACATACCAGATGAATTAAAGCACAGTAATTATACTATAAACTACAAGCAAAACATTCTCTGCTCACATTATTTATTCTGTTAATCCAGTCCCACTGATTATGAAATCAATGAGCAATCCCACTATGGCCTTTCCAATTTTTCCTGGTATTTTTGCCACGTCCGTTCTGTATTTCTACCTCTTATGTTCATGTGTATTAGGGTTATCTTAGATAGAGTCCTCAATTTATGTATCTGCAACTAATAAAAGTTTGCATGGAGATTTTCCATTTACTAGGAATATGGTTTCTTAACATTCAATAATTGTAAAGTAATTGCTATCCTTTTACCAAACAAATATTTTTTCCCTTTTTCCACCTGAGCAGTACTTTACTAAGTCTCTCTAATCTCTTTTCTGTCCTTTTCATATAGATCTTTAAAATACGTGCCACGTGTGTATGTTTTAAGTAACTCTTTTGTTGGGAAAAGAGTAAGTCTTTTTCTAGGTTTGGCCAGTAGAGGAGTTCTATCTGTTGGGACTCTATCTGTTGCAATAAAACAATGTCCATAGATGCATGTGAATGTAGCAAATAAGCTGTTTTTTTCTTTTTCTTTTTTTTTTAAAACAGAACCTCAAGCTGAGTGCCGTGGCATCAATCACAGCTCACAGCAACCTCCAATTCCTAGGCTCAAGTGAGTCTCTTGCCTTCACCTCCCAAGTAGCTGGGACTACAGGCGCCTGCCACAACGCCCGGCCATTTATTGGTTGCAGCCATCGTTGTTGTTTGGCGGGCCCGGGTTGGATTCAAACTCGCACCAGCCTTAGCCTAAAAGCGCCACTTGAGCCACAGGCGCCGAGCCTATTTTTTTTCTTTTGAACCATTTTATTCCTGGTGGAAAAATATTTATTACCAAGGAGAGTTAAATTTCCAAGGTTCATAAGAACACAGCAATGAGCCAAGGTGCAGACTGATTTTGCATTTCATAAACAGTCTTTAGGGTTTAGACTTCTTCTGAGAGAGTTTAATTTGATGAAAGGAAGGGACATTCATCAAGTTTAAATCATATAGTTTTTATGCAAAATCTGAACTTTAATGAATTGTAGGTGGCTGCCTGTCATTGGGGGTTTAATTAGAAGAGGTGTACTTTTTAATTTATGGGTTAACCACCTTTTTTTTTTTTTTTAAATAAAAGCATATATCTAATTTTCTTTTAGATCTTAAAATTATTATATAGCTATTGTCCTGCTTGAAATAGTAGTTCCATTTAAAGTAACATAATATTATTTGTGAACTGCTTTAAGGACACTACCTGAATAAAATAGTAAGAGGTGGTCTTGTTCACTTTTTGTTTTAATCAAATGTTTGGAGTACTAGAAGATATATTTGAAGCTAGTTTGGTGAGGATTTTTGTTGGTTTTTAAATGCCATTTTCTATGGCATTTATGAGGAAAATATCTTACACATATCATTCAAGAAAGAACAAGTAGATAGGCTTTCTAAAGAATTGGGTTTTTTTTTAGATTATGTTACTATTTATCTTTAGTCTCCAGTAGTTTTTAGGCTCAACTGACAGTCTTTTTAGGCTCAATCATAGTAAATCCATTAGATGAAACTTCAAGTTAAAAATGCAAGTTAAAATGCAAACATAGATAGCTAGGGGTGGAGTGAGATGGAGTGAGGTGGGGAGGAACTGGGACTTGAGGGGCTGGAGAAACACTAGCCATCTCCTTGGCCTCAGAGGGTTGCCTCAGAGCTCTTCTTTTCTCACAGCTGCTCTCTTTTAGCCTCCCTTCTGCCTGAGCTCTGTTAGAGTCCCCCAGAGCATAGTGCTTGGTTCTTACATCTCATTTCTCTCTTGCTACCCTTTTTCTAGGAAATCTCAGTCCTATGCTTTCAAGCATCTTCAATAAGCTGATGACTTTCAAGTTTACATCATCAGCCATAATGTGCCTTTTAGCTTCAAACTTACATGTTAAACTTCCTAACAATAACTTTTGGAATGTGTAACTTCACCTTTACCTCTACCTGTTTTGTCCCAACTTTTCCCATGTAAGCAAATGTAATTGCACAGTCTAAGTGAATACATCATTTTCTTTATCTTTTTACTTTCCCTCCCTCTCCTAATCCAAATCCACAAGCAAATATTTTTGCTTTTAAGTGTGTAAAATATCCCCAAACCATGACTCCAATACAAAGTAGCATCACTTTCTGGCTGGACCTTGTAGTAACTTCCGATAGCAGATAGGATTGGTTACTTACCCAGCATCTATTAACCCACAGAAAAGCCCTATTATTTATTTTTCCATACAGCCACTTTCTTCCATCTGGCCATGTGCTTTAGGTAATCTGGCTCCTTCCCCAGATCCAGAAGGTGGAACCTAATTAGCCCAAGATAATTGTAGTAATATCATTCTCTTTGCCAGTTTAGGAAGGAGCATCTGACCAAATTACAGCCAGTGAGACATGAAGGAAAGTTTCTAGAGGGCTCCTAAGTAAGGTACCTTTTAAAAAGGGACAGAAGAAGTATAGAATCTCCTTCTACCTCTAGACATTATCATGTCTAATCTGATATGTGAAACTGTCACAGTCAAAGTGTGACCATGCAGAGGGGATAAAAACACACAGGGTAGAACACAGCGTTGAATGCTCTAATAAAATCTTTCTTGATGGGTCACCTCTGCAGCCTCTCTACAGCCTTCTTCCTCTGTACCTCTTGCTATGGGAGCAGGTACCTTTCCATATGATTTAAGCTGCTTTGAGCAGTGTTTTTTGTTACTTGCCTTCAGAGGCTTCTGTGCCAGTTTGAGTTCCTCCTGGCTGACAACAGAGACCCCTAAATAGTTTAAACAAATTGTATGAAAGAATTTCCTGGAGAATATCAGGCTTTGAGGCCAGGCAGCCAGAGAAATATCCATGTTCTTTCAGCAGACAACTTCAGTGGTGACTCTACCACCCTACCACTGTTGGGTGCAGGCACAAAATTCATAGAGACAGAAGTGGGGCACAAGATTCACCTCTGCCTTTGAAACCTGAATCTCCCTCCACCGCCTTCACTGCATTCATTCTTGCAGCGCCCCCTTCTTCATATCATTCTCTTCTGAACTGATGTTTCAATCTGATGGGTTAGGTTGGTAAAGCTCAACTGCAAGGGAAGAAGGTAAAGAGAGTCTCTGTCATGTTTATCACTAAGCAACCAGCATCTTACACAGTGTCTGACACACAGAAATGTTCAGTGAATGTCTGTTGAATGGAATAATATGGATAATGAAGGGCAAGACTCAGGTCCAGATAAGCCAAGGTGCTCATGAGAGCATGCATGCGTCGGGAGGTTGGCAAATAGTTAAGAACCAGAGTCATATGCCAAAGAATCATGTAAATCAGGAGACAAGAATCCAAGTGAGCATTCTGGATGTGCATATATGCAAGAGAGGGAATAGAACAGTGAAAAGCCAGCAGCAAGCTGGGAGGAAGTCCATACAGACAAAGCTGAGCTTCTCTCCATCCTCATCTCTTTTACTGACCATCTTACCTACATAGGCCAAGCTATCAATGACAGGGTTAGAAAGAGCCCTCCTCCCCACACACAACAAAATCCATTTCTAGTTGGTACTTAAAAATATCACCTTATTTTGAAATTGGGCCTTTGCAGATATAATTAATAAAAAGCTAGAGATGAAATTATTCTGATTTTATTTTATTGTTGGGGATTCATTGAGGGTACAAGAAACCATTTTACACTGATTGCATTTGATGGGTAAAGTCCCTCTTACAATCATGTTTTGCCCCCAAAAGGTGTGGCACACACCAAGACCCCACCCCCCTCGCTCCTTTCCTCTCTCTGCTCTTCTTTTCCCCACCCCTCCCTCATTCTTTCTCTCTCTGCTCTCCCCTTCCCTCACCCCCAACGTGTGAATAATTGTCATTAATTGTCCTCATATCAAACTTGAGTACATGGGATTCATGCTTCTCCATTCTTGAGATGCTTTACTAAGAATAATGTGTTCCACTGCCATCCAGGTTAATACAAAGGATCATTTTTTAAATAATGTTGAAGCGAAATTACAGAATATGAAGGATTTTTTAAAAGTTTGCCTTAACATACATGAAAATATTTGTAAGTTTTGCTTTTGTTACAGTTTGGAGTTGAAGAATAAGACGAAGAAACTTAACCTTGCAAGCATCCCATGAAAGCGATTGCTTAGATGCTTAATTTGGTTTTTAGATTTACAATGAAAAAATGACACCATTATGAGATATGTTATTTTCCATTATTTTGACTGTGTATACTTCCTCAATTTCATTATAACTTAGTTTCACTTATTTCCTTCTGCTGTAAAATTTGGTTATATTGGTAACATGCATTTATCAGGGAACTTAAGAGTTTTCTGGCCTGTTTTTAACTGTGGCTGTTCTACTAAATTGGGCTGTTGATAAATAACTGTACTTACAGGGGGACCGGGTGGCCCTGGATAACTGGGAACATTTCCCTTCAAAGAAAAAAAAAAGAAAAGAAAAGAAAAAGAAAAAGATGAGAAGAACTTACAGCAACCCATAACCAGAAAATGATTTTACAAATGTAAATACCTGGATTTTATATAAACTGCTCATGCCATTTCCTTCACTGAATGGCACACCCTTCGGAAGAAAAGAGATATAGAATTATTCTTTAAGTTAAGAATTAGTATCTCTCCCTTTTATCATTTTTACTAAGTGATATTATTCCTGTTCTGTTTTTTTAAAATTTTTCCTAGACTATGTTAGATGATGATGTTAATACTATGAGCCAATTAATGGAATGTTTCTCTTTTTAGCTTTTCCAAGCGAATGTAAAGAAAGAAATGAAAAGGCCCACGGGCTGCACCTGCATTTGGGGTTTAATTAATGTTCAGCTTCGACAAATGAGATGCGAATGCATTTCAGAGGAAAATATTTGCTCATTAAAATTCAGTTCCTGCATTGCCAATTTATGCTAACTGTTTATAGCCTGCTGACCTGCAGCTATAATGAGGTCGTGCTGACGAAGGTGTGAACAGGGAACAATTTGGCCACTGAAAAGTCATTTTCCCACAGTCTCCTCCTACTAAATAGAAAATTAAGGTACATGGAGAGATGACATTACTTGCAACCCTGTGTAAATGTTTCTATCAAAACACAGTTTTTAGAATAATGGTGAACAAGAAAGAATTTGTTGAAAAAATTTATGTTCTAGAGCTGCGGTCTCCAGTTTTTGGCCCGGGCTGGCTTTGAACCTGCCACCTCCAGCATATGGGCCTGGTGCCCTACTCCTTAAGCCACAGGCACCGCCTGAGCTGTGGTCTCCAACCCCCAGGCTGCAGACCAGTAGTGGGGCTTGGCCCTGTTAGAAGCCAAGCCACACAGTAGGAGGAAGCAATGGGTGAACAAGTGAAGCTTCATCTGTATTTACAACAGCTCCCTGTCACTCACTGATTCTGCATTATGGTGACTGCATAATATTTCATTATAAATTACAATGTAATAATAATAGAAATAAAGTTCACAATACTTTTAATGTGCTTGAAACAGCCCCAAACTATCTATCCCTTTTTACCCTCCCAACCCTGTCCATGGAAAAATTGTCTTCCATGAAACTGGTCCCTAGTGCCATAAAGGTTGGGCACTGCTATCCTATAGTAACCAACATGGTAAGAGAACTTATTCTACAGTTTAAAAAAATTAATAGGTTTTAAGAACCTATTTAGGAAGAATTTGCATACGAAAATTGTTGTTAGTATCTTTTACCCTTAAAAAAAATTCTATAGAATCAACAATCAAATCTTCATTATCTTTTTCGTGACTTTTACATTTCAGTCAAAAAATTGAATAAGCCCCCATTTTATTTTTCATGGATGATTGCGGGCTGATGGTGCTCAACTATGAACATAATTTGTACACATCTTCAAAACTCTAGGGATGGGAGACAAATGTTCTATTTAGTTGTTCCTTTATTATTTCACTCACTCACTTGACAGTTACTGAGCATATACCATAATTTAATGTGCTAAGTCCGGGGCAGATGATTTTTTTGTGTGTGATATTTCCAGAGATTTCCCAGAGAAGATAACGTTTAGTCTGTATCTTGAAGGATAAATGGTTTTGCAGAATTCAGGAGGAAGAGAAAGATTTCTGAAGCCCCTTATAAAATCATAGGTCCCTTTTACGAGCTCATATTATATTTTCTGTTCTGTCCGCAGGGGAGAGAGTAGATTTGAGAATCTGAACCCCCCAAATACTTTTTGTGCTGCTTGCTTGTCAAGGGAGGAGGTAAGTAGCAAAGATGAACAGGTTCAGGGAACCAGTTTAGGAGACAGAGAGTCAATCTCTTCATCACGTGTGCAAGACGTGCAGCTGCCCGGGGACTAGTAATGTGTCCTCATGTGTTTGGAAAGTCGCAGTCAGATACTGCCCTGTCTCTGGCAGGGTTAACCCCTATGAGGTAGGGAGGAGAAGGGGGTTTGGTCCGAACTGCAGATCTGCTGTGATCTGAGCTTGGCCCACAGGGGGGCAGCCTTGTCACGGAGAGAGGCCCCTCTGAGCTCCACAGCCTTCCCGGCAGAGGGCACATCTGTCTCAATCACGAACATAAAGGGTTGCTGGCTCTTGCACTTTGAGTTCCCTGGGAGCAGTATAAATAGCGTTTCCTTGCATGTCAAACACCCGGGATGGAAGGAGCGTGTACAGCCTGACACCGAATCGAACATCAGCTCGCTCTGCCAGAAGGGATCTGTTCTCACGGGCCGCTCTTTTCTGAATGGAGCTCATTGAGGTCGAATGACTTTCCCAGAGGCTCCCCGGCAGGGAGGGCAGAGTCAGAGCACTCACTCAGATCTCCTAAGTCCAGGGAGGAGACCCACATTATGAAACTGAGCTTTGCACATCGGGGCTGAGCCAAAGGGGGGACAAGTCAGGTCTCTCCAAAGCGGCACTGGCCATTGCTGATATTTATACATAAATCTCGGAAGACCTTTATCTTCGAGACCCTCTAAATGTGGTTTGGCCTTTGAGTTACAGAAGTCTTTAAGTAAACACATGAATGGTTTAAATCTGAAACAACTCACAGGCGGTCCTGGTGGTCCGGGTTTCCCAGGGGGACCCTCGTTGCCCTGCAAGGGATATATAGACCAGTATCAGTGGCTTAGACGTTTCTATGCTGGGGCATTTACCAACCAGATCGCACTCGCTTAGAGAACTCTCTCCTGAATTAATAGGGCTTATTGCTTTGTTTCACTCTTGCAAAGTCTTGTCTAACTTGGTTTTCTTCTTTGCCCAGGAACATAAACTTCTAGACCACTGGAAAGGTAAATCCTTTTCCCCATACCCCTGCAGATTCTCACTGTTTGAGCTCTAGGGATGAAACTCACTTAAAGATGGAGCCAGACAACATACGTGATTGTCTCTTGGACTTAGCTGGGGGACACTCCCAACCTGGGGGTACACAGCAGAGTTCCTATAAGTAAGTAGTGAACAACAGGACTATGGCTTTCAAAGTCAGCCCTCACTTTAATCTTCACCTCTACCGCCTTCATGTTTGGGGAACCAGAGTGGCCAGCCACATAATTTAACCAAAGGAGAAAATCACAACTTGTGTGTCTGCAGGAGGAGAAACTTCTTCCACTTTCTAAGTTAATATCAGACTTCATAACCAAGTCAGACACTCCCCCCTGAACAGAAGTGGCTGTGGCATCACGCTGTGTAAGGGAAACCATCTATACAATTTAAACAGGCTTAGACATTCTGCTTATGGGAGAAGCAGACTAAAAATGGAATTTATAACAAATGTTGTGAAGTTGAAACTTGAAAAATAGATTTCACTTTTATTTCTACAAACCGTAGGTGTCCGTCATTCTGTGATAGCAGAGATATTGTGAGCCACCCGTATCACTCACCGATTCTTGCTCTAACTGTGTTTTTCCCTTAAAATAATAGCTCCTAAAAAAATTTTAAGTCCCTGTATGTCCTGGGCATTGGCAAGTAATGGTTAATTTAAAAAAAGAATCCAGAGGGAATACAATTTCTGCACATAATGCTCAAGAATTCTGAAGGATTTTTAAACTTTTCCCCATAAATTTGCTGAAGGATTTCATGCCAATGCCTTCTCGTTTTTAAGTAACAAAAGGGTGTATCATATAATCTTCTGTGTGTATGTTTATAAACAAAAAGAAACTGTAAAGTTGTTCTTGCAATGCAGCTGCCTGAGAATCTGCGACAAATAAGTGTATTGTATTTTTTCAACTGCTTTGATAGTGGTTTCTCTCTAAGACGTCATGTTCTGACTGCCGGCCGTGCCCTTCAGAGACTATGTCATAGTTCTCAGGAGTCAACAAGAAGGGAAAAATAGGGGCTTGTTGAAAAGGCTTTCTTTTTTCCCCTGGCACAATTAAAAGTCATATTTTCACTCTCATTTGTGCCCCAAAGCTCATCTCAGTGTGGAATGCCCATTAACTTCAAAGGCAAGTCCATGACTGAATAATTTCCACAGAGAACAGAGAAAAAGGGCTGGTAGGGTTGGGAAAGCTCCCTGGGATAATACCAGGGAAAAATGTGCTGAGACACTCTAGAATAAGTGCATTGTTTCCTTTAAACTTGGTTGGGATTCTTTTGCTCTTTGATGCCATCGAGGGCCATGTTGATCAGGGACCTTGCAACCTGACAAGGGCCTGAAAGCCTCTCGAGAGACTCATGGAGACTCTTGATTCTCATCTCCCCCATCTGAACAGTGAGGCTTACTCCACGCATTGGCGGCAGCCTCCTGCACTACCGGTGGAGGACCAGTTTGGATGGTAAATGGGCCACACTGTGAAGCCCTGCAGGCTTCCTGTCTGAGACTCCTCTGCGGCTGGTTCTCCCTTCTGATACCCGTTTGTCCAATAGCTGGCCTCCCTAGGAAACAAGTCACTTAGTCAATTTCCCCAGGGCCCCATAGGGAAGAACTTCCACATTGTCTCTGTAAGCCCTTCAGTTTTCAGGCTCCTAGGCCTGGTAGCCAGCGTGCTGCCTGGAACCTTGGCATCTGCAGTGTCCTGGGTGTTTGTTTCCCCTCCAGAATTCATACGACAAAGCCTACTCCTCACCCACCCTGGTGATATATTAGGAGAGGGGGCCTTTGGGAAGTGATTAGTCACAAAGGTGGCACCTTCCTGAACAGGATTAATACTCTCATAAAGAGGCCCAGGGGAGCTTGGTCATCCTTCCGCTCTGTGAGTGTACAGTTAAAGGTGCCATCTATGAACAAGAAAGTGGGCCCCGGCAGATAACGAATGTGCCAACACCTTGAACTTCGACTTCCCAGTCTTCATAACCGTGAGAAATACTTATAAACGTTTGTGGTATATAAGACATTCATTGGCGGTATTTTGTTATAGAAGCTTGAATGAATGAAGGCAGCACCTGTGGCTGAAACCCCCTAATGTACATCACTTCACATGCACCTGTTCAGGAGGTTTCTCTGACCCCCATCCTTCCACACAGATGGCCACTCAGGATGCGGAATCCAGATGAGACTTTTGTAATTTTATTTCAGTGTCCTATTCATCCTTTCCCCTAGTAATTTATCCCCTGTGCTCAGACCAACTTTTGGACCTCTATTTTTCCAAGTTACACTATAAGAAGAGCTACTCTCTGACATCTGCCGACTTTGAGAGTTTCTTGACTTTATAACTCTTTCTGTCAATGGCCTCACCCCGTTCCTACCCCCGTTCCCAGTTCAGATGGTAAGTGACGCTCTTCCTCTGTACCTTGTCACCCTTTGTTCCTGTGGGACCAGGATGTCCAGTTCTTCCCAGTAAACCCTATGAAACACAAAACCAAATTGGTGACAGAAACAACAAAATGGCCTAGGGTGCTGGAAGTTGGTTACTAAAACTTAGACATTTAAAAGGTCACTTGATCCTAATTAACTCAGTCCTAGAAGCTGATATTTCTTCAGGCTGATACAGCAGCTGGACCCCGCTGATAAGCCCTTGCACGGTAAAGTTTGTATTTGTGCTCATCTTTTTCACCTTGGTCAGTAGCATGTAATGACCTTAATTTGAACCTTCTGAAACATTTAAAAATCTAGCCTTGCTGTTAAAATAGCAATTTACATAACCTTAGGCCTTCCTAAATGAGCTATAATTTTGGTAGTGATCAACATTTTAAATACTTTAAGAAATGGCAGAATTAACAATGTGCCTAGGAGTTATGGGATCTGCATTTCAGCTATAAAAAAATAAATTTTCATTTTAATTCTTCATTGGGAATACGTAGCAATAATTTTCATGGTTCTTTTCATAAGTCTTTTTCATAACTTTTAATTTTTGAGTGCAACGTAAAGCCAGGTTTGTTCTACATAACTGCGAAATGATAAAATTTTAATCGTGGTGACTCCATGATTCAAAACATACAGTACTATGATTAGATAAAGTAATGTGATACTCCTGTTTTTGTGGTAAACACATCTGTATAGGAACTCTGAGAAGAGATAGAGAAATTGAGACATGGTTTGGGTTGCTAGATTTACCAGATAGAAGTACAATATTTGTGACAAACTTATACTAAAAAATTGTTTTTCTAAAATTCAAATTTAACTGCGTGTTCAGGACTTTATCTGACAATCCTGGTATTGAACTCCATTTGAATAAGAGGTTGGGTTTAGCAGGTAAAATGAAAAGGAGATTCTGCTCTAGGAAAAGAGGACAGCCAAAGACCAAAGGCTTTGATGCTGTTTGAGGGGCAATGAATGACTTGACGAAAGTAGAGGGTATTTTAACTCGTACATATATAGCTGTAAATTAAATCTAATAATCCTTGGCCCATTTGTTTCCACTAGAAAATAAATTCCCACTTAATGATACCATCTGAATACCTCTTCTAAAGATTAGTGCCAAAAAAAATAAGTAAAAAATGGAATGCCCTTTTATATCCAATTTCTATTTCAAACGGACTAGTTTAATCACAGACTGCTTCTGGTCTGGTCAAAGTCTGATGACAGGCCTCCAGGACTCTAAGTGGCCTTAAGTAGCACTAAATGAAAATCTGAGAGGTTGGATGAGGCTAATTTTTTAGGTTATTGCTGGACGATTGACCAGGCACAAAGAACAAAAGAACAAAAAATCAATGGGAAATGTCGAGTCACCTTGCATCGTCCTAGCAGACATGAAGGGCGAGCAGAATAGTTTAGACAAATACTTACGGGGGGTCCTATAGGGCCTGGAGCACCTGGAATGCCTGGAAGTCCTTGCAGACCCTAAAAGAGATGGTTGCTGTCATAAAATCTGTTATATCATTTAGAGCAAGGCATTTTAGTTATCAAATGTTTGACTATTGAAAATTAAACAGGTTTTGGCTCAGTGAGAAACATAACGTATGCCATGTACAAATACCAAGTTTTAAAGAATAGGTAAGGTGAACCAAAATGCTGCAACATGGAATCTGTAACAAATAAAATTTAATTTGTTATTGATTCATAAAACATTTTATCATATCATACAGTGCCCCTTCCTTAGTAGTATCTAAGAATCCAATATTGCTAATGTACAGAAATACACATTTTAGACTGGCCGAATGCCATCAAAGGAAGATGTAATTATACCAAAGCTTCACCCAGCTAGTGGAAAAATGGAATAAGTTTATGATATAATATTTAGCTTAGCTGATCAGCTCTTCATATAAACACGGCTCATTGCCAAATTTAAATTCGAAACTTTTCGTATTTATGCATTAATAATGAACCAATTTCCCCTCCTTGCCCTTCTTGGATTTTAGAATAATGCCAATTACACTGGATAGAATTTAAGATCTTGATACATTTATACATCCAAGAAGAATTTGCACTATGACCTGGTAACTTTCGAAATTAAGTTTTTTCTTACCATGTGTCAACAACTTATTAGAAGTATGTCAACAAAAGGGTATTAGTTAAATAGGTTACATATAATCTATAATATTAAACAAGTATTTTGCAACTATTAAAATAATATTTTAGAAAACTACTGGGTAACTGAAAAAGTAAAAAGTACATAGCATTTGGCTTACATTTTGAAATAACTATAAATGAACTTCCAAAGAGATGGGAATGATTGAATCTTGTACTATTTTATCATGACAAAAAGCAAATTTTTATCTAAAATCTACAGTGTTAGATGTGCTTCAGAATTCTAAATTTTCAGGGTTTTTTTTACACAGGAAACATAATACACACACTGAGTGTGTATTATCCCAGAGGTGCCTGAGGCAGCACCCTCTAATAAACACACAGTTATTTCTATAGC
The DNA here is from genome assembly GCA_963573935.1 of Arctocebus calabarensis. Lineage (NCBI taxonomy): Eukaryota > Metazoa > Chordata > Mammalia > Primates > Lorisidae > Arctocebus > Arctocebus calabarensis. The sequence goes on along the minus strand of CAUYON010033446.1, from coordinate 4,562 downwards.
AAAACATATGATATTCTGCCAGAGTGGGAAAATAAACCAGTTCCATGTGAGTTCAGATCAGATGTGGCTGCCAAATGAATCTGCTGCAAACTTGGGAAAAATTTCCGGGGTTCTCAGAGGCTTTGGGGTTTTAGAATTTGTGGATAACAGGTTGTGGACCATAATATTACTATTATCAGAAATCCGTCTTGGGCAATGGGAATAGGGATCATTTTTATCTTTTTAGTGCTTATGAGTATTTCCCCAGTTTTCCATATTAACTTAGACTACTTTTATAACAGAAGGAAATAACCATCTGATGTATCAAGTTCTCTTGATTGGTTCTACTCTTTCAGGATTTAAGTTCTTTTACCTAGTTAAGTATTCTTTTTATATTGCCCAAATAGTCTTTGTTACAATAAAATTCCTTTACCTTTTATTGTTGTTAAATATGCATTTTTATTTGTCTTATAAATGTTAGACAAAATGACCATGTTAAAATCACTGCATGTTGATTTATGAGGATACTAAAAGGCTGGGAGCTGGATCAGCGGTCTTTGCATCCAAAGGATCAAGAACTATGCTCTGCTAGCTTCATTCATTCATGCCAAATGTCCAGCTGTCTTTAACCTTTTTGGCACCAGGTTTCGTGGAAGATAATTTTCCTGTGAAACTGGGACGAAGGATTAGATTCTTATAAGGCGAGTACAACCTAGACCCCTTGCCCATGAAGTTTACAGGAGGGTTCACGCTTGTCTGAGAATCTAATGCTGCCCCTGACCTGACAGCAGGCAGAGAGAAGGTGGTGATGTCAGTGGTGGGGAGTGGATATAAATGCAAATGAAGCTTTGCTCAGTCACCTGCTGCTCCCTACCCACCCACCCCTGCTTTGCTGTCCTGTTCCTATCAGGCCACAGACTGGTACCACTTGGGGTTGTAGCCGAATAGGATCATGTGTCGCTTTAGGTTTATTCCTGTGGTATAACGTGACGAAATGCTGACCCAAATCTCCTTAAACATGCTAGAATCCTTCATGTAATAAGTCTGGGGCAAAATCTTATGTATGGTTGTGTTAAAAAAAATGGACATGTTCTTTTTTAAAGATCGTATCCTCATTGGCAATGCTGCATGTGCGTTTGTGTGTGTGTGTGTGTGTGTATGAGCACACAGGCACATGTGGGCTATATCAGTACACTGTACTGGTTCTATTTATTCCTCCACCATTAACTGGTTTGCAAGTTTATAAATTCAAAGGAAAAAATTTCATTGAGAATGGCACCTCTAAATGAAGAGATTATAAATGTTCTATGAATTTCTTTATCTCAAAATGCCACATTCTCTCACCTAAGATTTTCTCTATATGCACAAGTTATGCCTGTACTTTTGCATCCTTTTTATGGCTACTTTTAGTCTCAACCCTGAATCACTCTAGAGACCCTGAGTGAGTTTTTAGGTACTCTAATTTATAAGCTTGGGACTCATTAACCTTTGATGACCACATTAAACTTTAAAATAAACCTCAGTCCATAAATAAAAAATCATTCTCAGCAGTCTTTCTCCCAACAAGATGAAATTTAACTAGAGGTAAAAGTTACTAGAGGTGCATAAAGGGCAATTAGATAATTTTAGAAGACAAGATAGTCATTAAAGAAGACAAATACATGTTGAAGAGCAGGAAGTCAACTTAACATACAGTGCCAAACTGAAATGCAAATTTAAATGTATTTCCCAGATATTCAGGGATCACTGCAGTCAAGTTCTTTCTCCACTCCAATATTTGGATTTTGCAAGTCCTAGCTCAGTTGATATTAATATTTTCTGTTGCTATAATTTATGGCTGATGACATTTTTTGTTTTACTTATCAATGATTACCTTTAAACATTGTAGGAAGACCTGTATCCCAAGCAAGAATTTACTGTAAGAGGGGTTCTAGTGTTCTAGTAGCTTCTTACAAATTGCTTCCTTGACTTGTGCCACATCTGTAAAAAGTGTGGAAGACAATGTCCCTTCTCTAAAAGCAATAAACACACAGGGAACTCTTTCTCTAATTTCCCAAACAAATTAAATTGAAGATAGAATGATTAGTAGCCCTCAAAATGATGGGCTGTCCTTCTGTATCTTTTTCATTCACTAAGAGAATTGATATTGACATTTTATAACAATATTATGTACGTACTGTATGCTGCAACAGAATAGTTTACTGACAGTTGGAAATGCATGTTTTTGATCAAAGTTTTATTCACTTAAAAATCAATAAATTGTCATTTCAGGTAATACCTAAGTGGAAGAGAAGATCATATTCATCATTTCCCATCTGTCAGAAAGAAAAATCTGCCCCACCTCGTGCCTTGAGACAGGCCCAGCTGAGTCAATATGTTACTTCGGGTTTATTCACATTGTTCATGTGATGTGAAGAAGCAACAGACAAGGATCTCCTGAACTGGATGGAAATCCCCATATATGAAGAGTCTGGGACAAAATTTTGTGTACTCTGTGTTAAAGAACCTGTAAGGTGTATCTAAGAAAGAGCATGCTACCATAGTGCAGAGATGGTAACAATGGGTTTCCATCCATCAAGAGAGCGGAGCCCTTTGGAGATCAATAAAAATTAACTTTTAGTGAATTTAACTTGGTATCCCTTATAAAAATCAGAATTTCAGTTATTTCCCCATCTTTTAATTATTACCTTCTCAACTATGTCCAAAGCCTACCTTTTGAATCTAGGCAGTGAAAAGCTGTCGGACTATTAAAATCAGTTATCGTGCTTGTACTTTAGTTAAAGCTTCTGTGGAGCAGGAACAAGCAAAATCTCAATAACTCTTTCTTGCCTTGAAGAGAAAATGCCTTTACTCTTTTATTTATGGATGAAAATAAATGTTATGTTACTTTGTTCTTCAATTTTTTTTTTCAATCGTTCTTCAGTTTTTCGAAATTGTTCTTCAATTTTTAACTTGGAAAAAAGTCAAGGCGAACCAGGAAGTTTTCTAGGATGGAAGTCATATTAATTAAAAACAATAACAGGTGATGATAATTTGTAGTGTGAAATGTCTCCACCCAGAAACAAACCTACTGTACGGTGTTATGATTCCCTGCTATAGCATCAAGGTTAATGTATACCAGATGGCTTGCTTACTTTCATTAAGAATTATGAGATCAAAACAGTTTAAACTAACAGCAATTCATCATTCTAATTGTTTTTTCTAAGAGTTAATATGAGTTATTCTAGAAGAAAATGATATCCTGAGCGTCACCCTGGCTTAGAGTCAGAAAATCAGACCGTTATCTCCAAAACACATTCGACTTGGAACTTTAGTCCCAGAGGGTGAGCAGCTGATCCAGACTAGTCCAGTCCAGTCCTTCATACCGTGTTTTTTCTCCTGAGAATTTCAAAGTTGAGCAGAGACAGAGACAGAGCAAGGTTGTTGAAGCTAAATCATGATATTAGCAGCATCCCAGGGAAGCTCTGCTGAGTCCTGGGGTTGCACCACCAATACGCAGGTTGTTCAATTATTTCTTTAATTCTCTCATCTGGCCTGGGATTCTTTTCCACAAACTTCCCTTTCTTCCTTGGTCTTTTTGTTATTTTGAGAGAGCTGGAATTGCTCCCTTTGCATGAAGGCAGAAGAACCGTAACTCATGTATTAACTTTGTGTTTTAATTTCCCTGTCTCAAAAACAGGACCACTGGTAATAAATATGAACACATTATTATTTAACATGTACTAACATTTAAAAAGACCTACCTCCTATTTGTTTTTGTTGGTTTTAGCATTAACTATGAGCTATAGAAAAACTGATGCCTTTTGTTTGTTGAATTGACATAAAGAGAATCAATATAGGGCCATTATGATCATAAAAAAATCTTTTACCTCATCACCTTTCTCTCCAGGGATCCCAGGGTAGCCCCGTTCTCCTTTGCTCCCCTAAAGAGACAATAAATTCAGCGAGTACACACAATCATTTTGTTATCTTTGGGAAAAGTAAAAATAAAATCTCTTCTAAGAACCCTTAAGGCATGTAATTTGGACAGTGTTAGGGCAGAAATAAATCACAGCATTTGGAAGTTATACTATTTTCCCCAAATACATTTTTTTTATTTTTACATATACATGTGTTAATTAGGTTTCCACTTTTTGCCTTCACAGAATTTAAAAGGCTTAAAATTTAATAACAATAACAATGTTTAAGATAAGGACTAGAAACAAAAAACCACACAAAGAATGAATGAAGATAAATATATTCAGAAAAGAAAACAATTACTGCATTGAAATATTAAGCAATATTAGTAATAATAATGCCAAGAAAGTAACATTCACATTGTCAAATAAGACATTATAGAGTACTTTGACTCTGAGGCTCAGTATGAAGTCATCAGTTAACTTCTTTCTTTTCTCCAAAGTCTCAAAAAACAGATAACTACTATTATATAAATAAAAGTAAAGGAGAGTTTCAAAAAACAGATCATGTCAAATCTTATAGACAATAGAAAAAGAAGAAATATTTCAAAATCGTTCTACTTGATCTGGACACACCTGATATTGAAATTGGAGAAAATATATTATTAGAAAGGAAAATTACGAACA